>CM055438.1:8081181-8140860 GCA_029228465.1 Salix viminalis | reverse complement strand
ACCTCGATTCTGCTCCTTGAAATCAAAATTCTGTTCTTGATTGTTCTTCAATTTCTGGGCAGCTGTTCTTACGTGTTCTTTATTTATGGCAATTCCAGAAATTGATTTGAACAGTGTCAGTTTTTGGTCAAATTGTTGACTTTTGTGTTTTTGATTTCTACAATGAGTTGCTTGCTAAAGCCCGATGTGCAGCGGCAGATCCTTTTGACACAGGACCCCAATCCTCATCCCATGAAGCACTACTCTTTGCTGCTGGTGCAAAAGTATCGCTTGTTTTGCTCGAGGCTTGAGGCTGAATCCCATTGGGAAAAGATGATGACTTCACCTACGGATATCCGAGAATCACATTCTGTAACTCCTCTTTTACGCTTCTATCATCCTATGATAAAAACCCAAAGCTTCAATTATATGTATGTATGTGTGTATTGATGTATGTATGTATTAAAAGGTAAATTCATTAGCATGTTCGTGCAGAAAACATAAATAGCTTAGAAAAAGAGAATTCAGATGATAAAAAGAACAGTGATATTATTCATCGGATAAGTAGCTTGAAGGGTTTAGTTGTGCAGTAGGGGGCAGCAAAATGATGAATATCCGAGGACATCTTTCACAAAGAGCATAAACTTGGCAAGCTAGCTGAACATTCAATTCGTTGAGCGATGAGAAGAGGTGTGAGAAGTGGAAGAACATGCTCAGTAACAAATTCTACTCCATGCTGACAAGAATTAACCAGGAAAATGAGATAATTTTTATGCATACCACCTGCAGATGAATACTAATATAGCTGCAAAAGCTAGTCAGCTACCAGATGTTACCTGCTTGAGAATTGAGTTTGCAACACCAAGGGTACACATAAGAGTTGAGCATAGTTTATTAGAGTTGTTTTTTATTTCCTTTTTTTAATGAATTTGTTTTTCAATTTTATCTTTAAATATTGGGTTAATCAAGAATTGAGCTTTATAATATATTTTAATTTGTTTTCTATTGGATTATCCTAGTTTCATGACTCAAGTTTCAAGTTTGACAAATTAATTACATTGACTTGGGTTATTATTTTTGGGTCCTTTTTTCAATTGATTTTTTTTTTATTTTATCATTTAGGTTTTTGTATTAATTTTTTCTAAAACATGAACTAAGAAATTTTGGTTAAATGTTATTCATATACTGTAGCCAACCTTATATTTCATTGTTTATATCATTATTTATGAAATTTTTTTCCTAATTTTTTTTACTTTTTTATACTTTGTTCATCATATTTAATTTCTTTTTAATTAGTACTCTCAAATTCTATTTTTATTAGTTTATGCTCTAATATTTATTTTTATTTATATTCTATCGTATACCCAACATATATGGAGCATTTTCACCTTAACATAAAGATCAGGTTTGGAAGTGTTTAGTCATAGTGGGTAGGTGTTATATATGTAGGGCACAAATGGAGGGAATGAATGCACACAATTAGGTACAAGTTTGTTTATATTTATATTATATTTTATTATATTATAGGGAGGCAATTGTAGAAACACAAATTTTCCACCAATCAAATTTCACCATGTGTTATTTTATTCTTTAAAATAAAGGATAAAATAAAATTGAAATAAATGACATGGAAAACAAATGAGCCTTCAAATATTTCTTGGCCAATAAAAAGTTGACATTTGAGATGAAATATTTAAGATATCTTGTCATAAAGGCAAAATTCCGTCAATAAAGACGGACATAAAGGCAAGATTTCGTCAATAAATATTTGAGCCTTCAAATATTTCTTGGCCAATGAAAAGTTGACACTTGAGATGAGATATTCAAGATATCTCGTCATAAAGGCATGATTTCGCCAATAAAGACAAACATAAAGGCAAGATTCCGTCAATAAATATTTGAGCCTTCAAATATTTCTTGACCAATGAAAAGTTGACACTTGAGATGAGATATTCAAGATATCTCGTCATAAAGGCAAGATTTCGATCAATAAAGACGGTCATAAAGGCAAGATTCCATCAATAAAGACCAACCAATAAAATTATGCCATGTGGCATTGGAAAAAGACCTGAGAGCCCCTACAGATCTCTATAAATAGAGGGCCTCAACCTAAAGGCAAGGGGATTGGATTCTTGGAGATACAAATTTTCTTCAAGATAAGCTCTTCAAGCAAGGAAGCTCTCTCTCAAAGAGTTCTCAAGCCTCCTTCATCTACGCTTGAAGTCTACAAAGAACGAAGCTCTGTTGGATCAAGCCAAAACGCCCCATAAGAGTTCTTCAACAACACTTTGAAGACAAATCAAGGTACTCTTCAAAGCATCAAATCACAACATCTCGCTTCGCAATACACGCCCAAATTCGCGTTCTTGCAAAGCACAAATCTTAGCTTGATTACTCAAATAAATCAAGTCACCATACATCAAATCCAAGGGAAGAATCAGAGGATTGCCATATTCTTTTGATAGAATATATTACATAGAGATTGTACCCATTCATATATTTAATAAAATCATATATTTGTACACGTGTGCTTGTTTAATTTCAGGTGCACAAAATTGTGTCCACAAATTTCTGGCGACTCCGCTGGGGACATCTCTGCCTTTCATCTCTTCCCTTCAAGAAAGAATTTTCAACAAACTATCAATGGCAACTAGGAGGAACATGATCACCATTGTCGCTTCGAAAAGCAACAAGGCCATTGATTCAAGTCCCCAACATACTATTGAAGATTCTTCAACTCCGCCATTGAAAACAAAATCCAGCGTCGAGTTGTATGCACAAACTAGGCCGATTCTCAAGATGACATCAACTTCGAATGCAAGAGGGGGCACAAGATGTCCCCTCAAAGATGAAGCCATAAGCAACTCCACTACAAAAGTCAAGTGAGGCGCGCGAAATGGTCTTCAACACTCAAGGCGACTTTGACGATTCACCTATGGAAACTTCTCCGTGTCAATCACCAAATAAGGCTTCGGGTTCTAGCACCATGTCAGTGATGATGACCGAGACAACATCTTTAGAAGATCAAGTGGCTAACTTGACAAAACTCGTCGAGGGGCTTTTGACTTCACTCAAGGCAAAAGACCGCGAGATAGCAAAGTTGATAAACAAACTTGAGAGCTTGAACAAAAGAGGCCAAACCTCGACTAACAAGGCTTTTCAAGTAGATCAACTAGATGTCATTGAGGAGTCTGCAATCGGAGCTGTGGAGAATATACGTGGTATTACTGATGGCATCTTCACCACAAATCAACTGAAAGAACTCATCAAGGAAGCCATCACAGACCAGGTGGGAAGCTCAATTCAACCCTCATATTCGTATGCGAAGCCGTACACCCAAAGAATCGACCTTTTAAAGATGCCTCTAAGTTACCAACCACCAAAGTTTCAACAGTTCGATGGCAAGGGAAATCCTCGACAACATATAGCTCACTTTGTGGAGACTTGCAACAATGCCGGGACTAATGGTGATCTCATGGTAAAACAGTTTGTTCGTTCCTTGAAAGGTAATGCCTTTGACTGGTACACTGACTTGGAGTCTTGCTCGATTGATACTTGGGAGCAGTTGGAGCGTGAGTTTCTTAACCGCTTTTACAGCACTCGTCGTGTGGTTAGCATGATTGAACTCACTAATGCACGACAGTGGAAGGAAGAGCCTGTCATTGACTACATTCATCGGTGGAGAAACCTTAGCCTCAACTGTAGAGATCGACTCACCGAGACTTCTGCGCTAGACATGTGTATTCAAGGGATGCATTGGGGACTACGATATATCCTACAAGGCATCAAACCAAAGTCTTTTGAAGAATTGGCTACTCGTGCACATGATATGGAACTTAGCATTGCGGTGGCTGAAAGTTCATTGTTACCCATGCAAGAGCCTAAAAGAAATAAGCCTGAAGGTCGTAGATTCGGAAAGAGCACTCTGAAGGTCGAGGGAAAGCAATCATTAGTAGTTAACTCGACTGTAAGGGTACCAACTGGAGTTAAGAGGAATGATCATGCAACGCCAACTACTTTTCAAAAAGGTGAAAGAAAGAAACCATCATTGAAAGAGCGACAGGAAAAAGTGTATCCATTCCCTGACTCAGACATATCTAGGATGCTGGATGATCTGCTTGAGGCAAATATCATTGAGTTGTCGGAGGTGAAACGCCCTGAAGAAGCAAACCAAGTAGATAATCCGAATTATTGCAAATATCATCGCTTAATCAGTCATCCCATAGAGAAGTGTTTTGTGTTGAAAGACAAGATCATGAGGCTACACGAGAATGGAGATATCGTTTTTGATGATGAAATAGCAGCCTCTAATATCACAACCACGATCAAATTAGGACCATGTCAATCACTCTCTACAATAAGTTTCGACTCCTGTGAACCTATAAGACTTGATGCCATTTTCCCGATGAGCTTCACTGCATCCTCAAGTCAAACTCCATGTATAACCCTCACACCTCCAGTTGACGACTTGAAGCCTGAATGGTCTGAAAATTATGATGATGAAGGATGGACTTTAGTCACGTGTAGAAGAGGAAGGAGGAAGCACATGCAAATGACAAAGCCAACAAAGAATGAGGATCTCAATGGTGAGGAAGCTAATTGGTGAGCCGATACGCTGAAAGACTCAACAAAAATCCATACCAGTTAGAAAGGAGGGCTTTTCAGCTCAAAGTATAAGAAAGCCTGTTACACTGAATGAGTACATGCCAACAGAAATGAAAAGAATGGAAAATGTACCTGTTGCTTGCTATCAGGTTGATGAAGAGAAAACCCCTATTGATCATGATGACTCTTCAAACTTATCTCACGGTGTATGCACAACAGAGATATCCTTCAACGATGAGGACTTGTTGCTTGGATCAAAACTCCATAACCGACCTCTTTTCATTAAAGGATATGTTGATGAAAAGATAGTGAATCGCATCTTGGTGGATGATGGCTCGGCGGTCAATATACTACCTCTTAAGACCATGAGAGAGCTAGGGATTCCTATGGATGAACTCTTCCCAAGTCATCTGATGATTCAAGGTTTTAATCAAGGAGGGCAAAATGCTATAGGAAAGATAAGACTTGTGATGCACATGGAAGATATGGAATCCAATGCACTTTTCCATGTCATAGATGCCAAAACTACCTACAATATGTTGCTTGGGCGACCATGGATACATGAAAATGGTATCATCTCCTCAACACTCCACCAATGTTTTAAGTATTGCCGAGATGGACAAGTAAGAAAGATAATGGCAGACACTGATCCCTTCACCATAGCTGAAGCTCATTTTGCAGACGCAAAATTCTATTTCAAGTCAAATATGATGGAAGAACTACGATCACCACCTGACCACTTAGGAGAGGGAATAATTGACTCTAAAAGCTCAAAAGGGCATAAGTCATCTGCAAATGAAGGGGTGTCTCAGCCAACAAAGAATAAAGGAAAAGAAAAGGTGGTAGAAAACTTTGTTGACAATAAACCACCACGTAAAGCCGCGACACTCCGATATATTCCAGTATCAGCAAGAAAAGAGGGCCAGTCTTCTTTTGCAAAGGATGAAGAAAAGATCAATAAAGAGCTTGAAAACTTGACCTTGCCAGCTACTAATCTCGCCTTGAACAAGGTTTCAAAACCTTTACTAAAAGGGTTTGTTCATCAAACTGAGTCGGTGGTGATAAATCTTAAAGGACTCCCTGATAAACGGTCAAATGGCTTTGATCCCAACGCTTACAAGCTTTTAGCCAGGGCTGGCTATAGTCGTGAGGACATCAACGAGATATCAAAGGATGGTGATACGACTCAACTTGAAGGTAAACAAGTTTCTGCAAGGACTAGCAAGGCATGGAGAGAGAAGAAAACTTCTGGCAAAACTTTGAGGGCTGGTCTTGGATATGAGTCTTCCACACCACTGTATTTTCATATTAATAAAGAAGCCTCACGATACATAAGTGCGGAAGAAGTGAAGGACAAACAACAAAGTCAGCCGACACCTCTTAGAGTTTCAGTCTGGGATCGTCTTGGTGGAACTACAAGTCGTGCTCCTGTTTTTACTAGGATTGGAACCCAAAATAATGGAAGGGTGCTAAAACGCGCACCAGTCTTTGCAAGACTTGGACAATCCATGTCAAAAGAGACAAGTTTGATGGGTGATTCAAAGGTTCTTCGTAGCAAAATACCTTCACGCATGAAGAGACAATGTGAATGGGTGGTGAGTGCTGAAGAGACATTGAAAGGAAAAACACGCACAATAGTGATAACAAACCCCTCTAATGAAGAAGAAGAAGATGAAATAATGTGTCTCACTTCAAATCACATCACTATTGAAGAAGATGATAATGATAAGTTTGTCGTCGAAGAAGATGTTGAGGAAGCTCCATCTTCCCTTGAATCAGAAAATAAGCCTACAATGGATGAACTTAAAGAGGTTAACTTAGGAACTATTGAAAACCCACGACCAACCTTCATCAACGCAAACTTATCACCTGAAGAGGAAGCGAATTACATGGAACTCCTAACAGAATATCGAGATATCTTTGCTTGGTCCTATGATGAAATGCCAGGTTTAGACCCAAGGGTTGCTGTCCACCAACTAGCAGTGAAACATGGGGCTAGACCTGTAAAACAAACTCAGCGTCGCTTTCGTCCTGAACTCATGTCACAAATTGAGGCTGAAGTCAATAAACTTATCCAAGCAGGTTTCATTCGTGAGGTCAAGTATCCTACGTGGATTTCAAATATTGTGCCAGTAAAAAAGAAGAATGGCCAAATGCGTGTTTGTGTGGATTTTCGAGACCTTAACAATGCTTGTCCCAAAGATGACTTTCCACTTCCTATTACTGAGATCATGGTAGATGCTACCACGGGTCATGGGAGATTAACCTTCATGGACGGTTCATCTGGCTATAATCAAATTCGAATGGCACCCGCAGATGAAGAGAAAGACGACTTTCCGAACTCCAAAAGGGATATATTGTTATAAAGTTATGTTGTTTGGCTTAAAGAATGCAGGTGCCACTTATCAAAGGGCGATGCAGAAGATTTTTGATGATATGCTTCACCAACATGTTGAATGCTATGTTGATGATCTCGTGGTGAAATCAAAAGAAAAAGGAAAATCATTTGCAGGATCTTCGTTTGGTGTTTAAACGGTTACGTCGATTCCAACTAAAAAATGAACCCATTGAAATGTGCATTTGGTGTGTCCTCGTGCAAATTTCTAGGGTTTATAGTTCGACATCGAGGAATTGAGATTGATCGGGCCTAAAGATCGAGGCCATTCTAAAAAATGCCGGAGCCAAGAAACATCCATGAGTTGAAGAGTCTCCAAGGAAAATTGGCCTATATCACGGAGATTTATTTCTAACTTAGCGGGCCAATGTCAACCATTGAGCACCGAGTACGGGGGACGTCCCACTTATCCTCTATATTGCGGCTCAAATACTTCCTTAGGAGTGTTGTTGGCACAACAAAATGATGAAGGCAAGGAAAGTGCTCTCTACTACCTTAATAGGACATTAAACGGGGCTGAACTGAATTATTCCACAATAGAAAAGACATGTCTAGCATTTATGTTTGCAATAAAGAAGTTAAGACATTACCTCCAAGCACATTTAGTAAGATTAATCTCCCAAGCTGACCCCCTCAAGTACATCATCTCAAGACCAGTATGAATAGGAAGATTGGAAAATGGGCTTTATTGCTTCAAGAATTTGAAATTGTCTACGTCTCACAAAAAGCTATCAAAGGGCAAGCACTAGCTGATTTTCTAGCTGATCATCCTATTCCCGATGAATGGAAGTTCTCTGAAGACCTACCTGATGAGGATGTTCTGTATATTGAACTGTCAGAACCATGGAAAATGTTCTTTGATGGCGCAGCACGACAAGATGGAGCCGGTGCTGGGGTTATATTCATCACACCAGAAGGGGAGGTCTTGCCTTTCTCCCTTTCACTTACCAAATGTTGTTCTAACAACATGGCTGAATATCAAGCTTTAATTCTTGGGTTGGAAATGACAATGAATATAAAAATGTCTCGCCTTAAAGTTTTTGGTGATTCTCAATTAGTCATCAGACAACTCCTCTCACTATATGAAGTCAGGAAGCCAGAATTCATCCCATATCATAAGTATGTACTTAAACTGATAACATCATTTGATTGTGTCACTTTAGAGCATGTACCATGAAAAGAGAATAAGCAAGTCGATGCCTTGGCAAATTTAGCGCCAACACTAGCATCATGTAGTGAGGAGATAAAAGTCCCCTAGTATGTCAAAGATGGGTCGCTCCACCACTAAGCCATGACATAGAAGAGAAAGAACAAGTGGGTGTAGTTTTCTGTCTACTGAGATTGAAAGAGAAGACTGGCGTCACCGCTTATCGATTATTTGAGACATGGAAAACTACCTAAAGACTTACGCCATAAGACGGAGGTGAGGCAAAGAGCTTCTCGCTTCATATACTTCCAAGGCACTCTTTATCGACGCTCTTTTGAGGGAATCTTTTTACTGCTGTCTCGAGAAGAAGAAGCAACAAAAGCACTAGAAGAAACTCACTCGTGGGATTTGTGGAGCACACCAATCAGAGCCCTAAACTTCACTTCCGAATCAAAAGAATGGGATATTACTCGCCAACAATGGTGAAGGATTGCATAGACTATGCTAGAAAATATCAAAGTTGTCAATTGCATGCTAATTTGATCCACCGACCACCCTAAGCCCTTTACATCCCGACAATTGCCTCTTGGCCCTTTGATGCTTGGGGACTTGATGTGGTAGGACCATTGCCGAAAAGCTCCGGGGGCATCTTTACATATTGGCTGCAACAAATTACTTCTCCAAGTGGGCAGAAGCTGCAGCATTAAGAGAGGTCAAGAAAGAGACAGCTTGTAAGCTTCATCCCGAACAAACATCATTTACCATTATGGGGTACCAAGATACATCATAACCGATAATGGAAATGAATTCTACAATACATCCATGAACAAGTTGTGTGCACAGTTCAGTTTTAAACAACATAACTCTTCTATGTACAATGCTCCGGCTAATGGTTTGGCGGAAGCCTTTAACAAGACTTTATGCAATATTCTCAAGAAGGTGGTGAATCGCTCAAAGAAGGACTGACATGAGAGAATTGGGGAGGCACTATGGGCTTATCGTACTACATTCGAACACCAACTCAAGCTACTCCATACTCCCCCGGTATATGGGGTTGAAGCCGCTCTTCCACTAGAATGTCAAATTCCCATCTTTAAGAATTGCGATCCAAGAAGGACTTTCCAATGAAGACAATGTTCGCCTACGCCTTGAAGAGCTTGAAGCTTTAGATGAAAAACGTCTTAAGGCACAACAACGACTAGAATGTTATCAAGCACGACTTTGTAGAGCTTTCAACAAGAAGGTGCGACCATGCTCCTTTCAAGAAGGGGATCTTGTCTTGGCAGTACGACGACCAATAATCATGTCAAAATGCATGGGCAGCAAGTTCCTCTCCAAATGGGACGACCCTTATGTGGTTCAAGAAGTCTACACCATTGGAGCTTACAAGATTGTTGATGAGAATGGATTGATTGGGCCTATCAATGGCAAATTCTTGAAAAGATACTATGCTTGAAATCGATGTAGCTCCCCGGCCCGCGACGAAGCTAAAACTGTGAAAGGCACAAAAAAAAATGTGAACTACGTTATGACTTGATCCTTTTATCCATAAAGGTATGTAGGCAACTTGGAATTTATTCCAAGTGCAGTCATGCAAAAAACATATCTTTTGAACTACGTTGCGACTTGATCCTTTATCCATAAAGGTACGTAGGCAACTTAGATATTATTCTAAGTACAGTCACACCATCCTTTAAAGTTGTTTAAACCAATATGATTGTTCACGTAGAGAAAAGGGACAAATAAACCCCAAAATACAATTGTAACATGGAAATCTAGGTAACAAGACACAAGCGAAGGCAAAATATAGACTTTATTAATAGAAAGAAGAATTCTATTACATAAAGTATGTAGCCTCAACAGAAAGTCATAAGCCGATGTTACCAAAACAAAAAAACAATTCCAAAGCATAATAAACCATTATCATACTACGATTTCCAGTTATGTCCTTCCATCTCCTTTTGTTTGGTCTCCAACAATCCTTTTAATTTTTGAAGAATGACTGCGTCAGTTTCCCTTATCACAGGGGAAGAGGATAGTGTGGTGATCTCTGCTCGAATGCCGGAGGTGATGATTTTTCTCTCAGAAAGCTTTTCATCACACGCCTTGAGAGATGACTCTAACTCAGTCTTCTTGCTCTGCAACTCCATCAATTGTTCCTGTTATTTTTGTTATCTCAGCATGAGTAATAGAAATGGATGTAGATGCCTCCTCTTCAAAAGCTTCTGAATTTTTAAGTTGCACTTCAAGCTTTTCAACATCTAAGGCTCGTTGCTCTAATGTCATCATAGGAGATAATGAAGACTCTAAATGAATAAACTTTTTGGCATCCTCAATCACCTTGGTCACCATTCTTTTGATAGAAGAGCAATCAACCTTTATATCTTCAATGGAGAGGAGGATCTTCTCAACTTCACCAGCCAGGTTAGGAATATAATGGATCGGTGTACGAGCAATCTTATTTCTGATGCTCTCCCAACACTTGATAGCAAATTCAGATCTTATCTCTCCCATTATGTCATCAGCACAATACCTAGTGACTCCTGAAGGCTCAAAGGCAGTAGTAGGTCCAAGATTATGCAAGTTGGTCGCTATATTAAAGATCGGTTGAGGTGGATTAGGTTGCTCATGTGATAAACTGAATGAATGTTGAGAGTTTCCAATCCCAGCAGCTAAAATATTGAAAGGGTTAGGGCTAGCAACAGAAGCAACACTCATTTCTAGCCCAATATACATATCAAAGTCATTCCCCAAGTCTTATTAACCAAGTTGAGATAAAAAAAAAAAAAGGGTTAACATATGACAAATAACATGAATTGAAAAAGAAAAAAAAAGGAAAGTGTCAAACCAGTTCATCAATATTGTTTAGCATGATTGATGCACTAGGGACTCCATGAAGAAAACCCGAAAGCTGCAAGGATTGAATTTTTTTTTGGTACGCTTTTAAACGCTTTCCAATGATGATCACTATTTTCATGCTCACTGTCCCTCAACATTTAAGATTTGCTTCAACATTATCTTCCTCCTCCTACTACATGCATATCCTTATGAGCATCTCAAAAGTAGCCAAAAAAAAAGGAATTAATAAGGCACATAAAAAAAAAGGGAGACGAGTATTTATTTACTAATTGTGGAGAAAAGGATTGTGCACTCCTTTCCTTTGCCCCCCGAGGAGTTAGAAGATTTCTTATTAAGATGATCTTTTGAAGTACTCACTCTCTTTACACTAGGAATCATAAGTGGTGTCCCCATTTATATGGGCGGATGTTCGAAAGTACTATCTTCCTTGCCCGAATCAACATCAACTACCCGCTTGTCTCTTTTATAGGTAGGAGAAGATCGCTTTCCTTTTGGTTAAGAGAGGGTCATTCTTCTTTTCTTTTGTCCTTCATGATACTATGGCAACATTAGCAAGACTTTTAAGAATGATCTTCATCTCCAGAGAACAAACTTTGGACCACCTCGAGTCCACCAATCCATGTAACGCTTTAGTTACCAAAGGAAGTTTATCATTTGGGGGCAACGGAAGCTTGCGACCGGGAATGAGTTTTGAGTTTGGTAAAGCTGTGCCAAAGTTGAGATACATCCTCCAAGGTTGGGACTCCAGTTCTCCCTCCAAAGTCACGGGGAATATGTTGGCAAAACCCAAATTGTCTGCTGAATCTATCAGGACAGTTAGATTCAATAATAAAAGTATCATCATAACGAATAGTCAAATAGCCGGATCAAATACACATAAAGTAGTCACTCTCGATAATTGACAAGTTGCCATCATCATATAAGACCCCAACTTTAGTCAGGGGAAGTAACACAGGAAATATGACTCTCTTGGGATCTCTGAAAAGAGCATGAGCTTGAGATTTATTGAAATGTTTTGCCAACCCCACGGCGACATATTTTGTCATCCCAACTAACTTGGTAAGGCTAATTGTTGTTTGATGGGTGCTAAATTTTTTTGCAAGCCAACCGCTGAGAAAATGAATAGGAAAAGGGATGTCTCGTGCGACCACACTTAATGCAGATTGGACTTCCTTTAGACCTTTGAAGATACTTGCTAGAACTGGTATCGCAAGAGAGAATTGCCTTCCAGCTACCATCATGGATGTTACTTTGAAAGTACTAGGACGAATAAAACCAACATCCTTGCTAGGAAATACAAATTTGCATAGCCAACATGAAAGAAAAGTCGCTAAATAAACTTCATCCTGAATATGAGAAGGGACATTAAGCTCCTTAAAAGGACGAATGAATTTGCTGGAGCGAACACGAGACTTATCAATTGAGCCGAAAGGATAGTTAGTCTTATTGGATCCGCTGGACTTGCCCACAGAAAAAGGTACCTTGTATCTCAAGTCATCTCGAAACCAGAAATCTACCCAATCTTAAAGGGTCATTACATGGTCACCATCAATAGTCTGACATTCTTTATGAAAGGCGATGAATAGGTACTTGCAGCTCTTTAGAAGAAAAGAACGTCCTTTCTTGTCAGCTTCATTAAGTTCATCAGCAGAAGGGATGACTTCATCATAAAAAGTGCTAAAAATTGGAAGGCCGCTACATGATTTTAGCTCCCAAAGAGATATAGACTCCTCGCCATTCGGGGTAGATAGCGTGTTGGTAGCAGGATTCCAATGGTTATAAAAAAGAAAAGGATAACATTCATCTGCCAGTCATACGTAAAAAAGGGATGCAAAAATAGTGTCTCAAATATGTGCCCTCTCGAGGATTGGCTCGTAATGTTTCAAAACATCTTCTGTCCATTCCCAATACTTGGGAGTATACTCAAGTGCATCGGAGATTGGGAAATAATCCTTGCAAGTAGCATTTCCATCACGTTTATAATAGTCTAATGACGGCAGATCAGCTAGAAAAGTTGTTGAATGTGGAAAGGAGGATTGAAGTTGTAAAACTGATTGAGGCAAACCACCATGACCATAATAAGAAGTCTCCAATGACCAGGAAGTCAAATGCTTGATGCTTTCGGAAGACCGCTTCTTAGCAAATAGACCAATGGCAGGTTCATATACGCGAAGGCTTGTCCGACGATACTTCTCATCAATTACTAAGAATCGTTTAGTGGAAGAAAAAAAAATTCATGCAACCCGGTCAAAGTGTGGGTTGCTATTCGGGTATAAAGATAAATTTTGTTTGGTCCTGCATATGCAGCAGTTTCAAATGAACAATTGGACCTGAATATTCTATCATTTGATCTGATAAATCTCAATCAAGATCGATCCATAAATTTTCAATTTTTGATTATCATATTTTATTTTCACAATAAGATTTATCTGCTTGTTGTGAAAATCTAATATGATCAAATCAGATTTTAGTCGGAAATATAAAACCCTCACAACCATATTTTTCGAGATATGCCCACTTGTTCCAAAAGTAAGTGAACTTGTCTCGAGGGGGCATCTGTAGAAACATAAACTTTCCACCAATCAAATTTCACCATATGTTATTTTATTCTTTAAAATAAAGGATAAAATAAAATTGAAATAAATGACATGGAAAACAAATGAGCCTTCAAATATTTCTTGGCCTATGAAAAGTTGACACTTGAGATGAAATATTCAAGATATCTTGTCATAAAGGCAAAATTCCGTCAATAAAGACGGACATAAAGGCAAGATTCCGTCAATAAATATTTGAGCCTTCAAATATTTCTTGGCCAATGAAAAGTTGACACTTGAGATGAGATATTCAAGATATCTCGTCATAAAGGCAAGATTTCGCCAATAAAGACAAACATAAAGGCAAGATTTCGTCAATAAATATTTGAGCCTTCAAATATTTCTTGGCCAATGAAAAGTTGACACTTGAGATGAGATATTCAAGATATCTCGTCATAAAGGCAAGATTTCATCAATAAAGAGGGACATAAAGACAAGATTCCGTCAATAAAGACCAAACAATAAAATTATGCCATGTGGCATTAGAAAAAGACCTGAGAGCCCCTACAGATCTCTATAAATAGAGGGCCTCAACCTAAAGGCAGGGGATTGGATTCTTGGAGATACAAATTTTCTTCAAGATAAGCTCTTCAAGCAAGGTAGCTCTCTCTCAAAGAGTTCTCAAGCCTCCTTCATCTACGCTTAAAGTCTACAAAGAACGAAGCTCTGTTGGATCAAGCCAAAACGCCCCATAAGAGTTCTTCAACAACACTTTGAAGACAAATCAAGGTACGCTTCAAAGCATCAAATCACAACATCTCGCTTCGCAATACACGCCCAAATTCACGTTCTTGCAAAGCACAAATCTTAGCTTGATTACTCAAATAAATCAAGTCACCATACATCAAATCCAAGGGAAGAATCAGAGGATTGCCATATTCTTTTGATAGAATATATTACATAGAGATTGTACTCATTCATATATTTAATAAAATCATATATTTGTACACGTGTGCTTGTTTAATTTCAGGTGCACAAAATTGTGTCTACAGTAGTAGTATAGGAAAATGAAGAAAACTTTATCGCTTTATCAATGAAATTTAGCAAGTCACAGGAAGCAAGAATAATGACAATAAGATATGCAAGAATAATAATGGGAAGAATAATGAGAAAATGAATGAGAAAGATGAACAATGACATGAAAACTCTCCGAGAATTTGACATGAACAATATGAATAATGGATGACAAAAATGACAGAAAAGTTATTATATAAGGTGATAAGTTGAGTGACCCTATTGGCGTGTTATCTCCCATAACCTGCAATGAAAAATACTCATAATGACAAGTTATAATTTTACTACTAAGTTACCTTTATAAAAATAAATGAATAATGATAACAATTCAATTCTCAAACTACTCCATTTGATCCTATAAAGTCATAGAAAGCATGTATAAAGACAAACAAATGTCATGAGAAGCATAAATAAAACCAACAAGTCATTGGAAGCGAAAACAAAATATCATTTTACAACTCATGAGAACAAAGTTATACGGATGCAATGATACAAAGCAAGTTATGACAAGAAAATAAAGCATGTATAAAAAATAAATAAACAAAAAATCCATATCAAAGAAACATAAATAAAGATGTTAAGGAAGTAATAACAAGTCATGATAGTTTATCTACAAATAAAAGTTGCAAGTCCTTCACATTACACTTCTTTTAGCACTTGAAATGACTAGTTAAGTTATTATGTGTTACCTGAATCTGTCATTCTAGAAGTCTTCAACATGACACTTATGAAATACCATGTTTTGCATGTTATCACCTATGTAAACAACTCATCTTACTAGTTAACAATGTAATCATAAATTTATCGCATTGCACGTCCACAAATTATCGCTTATTTAAACAATTGATTTTATTAATGAGTTATGTGATTGTCATAGTAAAACAAATGTTTTTTATTATTTCTCCTAGCAATAGAATGCACAACAAACACATATGGAGCCCTACTCCTTGCTAGAAAAATCCATATGAGCTCTAGTGATCCAAGGATGAATAAATATCTAAGGATCACAAAGTATAATGCATGACTCAATAGATCCAATACTATATATAAAGCTTTCTAAAATCATTATTACTGCATTTTCCAGACTACATGGTCATCCTGTTAATCCCATTTAATGGTCAATAAGTCCCACTACCCGTGTTTATTGTGATTTATTTATGTTTGTTATTTTCTTTATTTGTCAGTAATTGCCCATTTTCCCCTGATTTATGAACAAGTGGTGCAACATCGCTATTGTTTTATGTAACAAATAGTTAAACGCTTAATTTTCGACTTCAGTTGCATGTAATTTCTCTTTCTTAAAGCCTTGCTCTAATTAGTAAAAGGCATATTAGTTTATAAAGTTCCTGTTCATTATTTGGAGAGATTCTAAGTGAGGTTTTCAAATATTGGTGAGATTCTACTTTCTAAGGGCTAATTAATTTGTGTTTATAGTGTCACCAAACTGGTATAGGGCCGATGTTTCTATTTTCATTATTTTCTTATGCTAAAAACCATAAGTGGCCAACCGTATAACATCATGGATCAAGGTTCCGCCATTCCCGATTCTTCAAATTCAAACCCGAACTCCGACATTTCCAAGCTTCATCCAATTTTCAACAACTTGATCAATTTTCTCAAACTTTGAATATGATGATGCATCGTTTGGAAATGATTGACGAACACAACAATCGAGAAGTGGGACGACCACCTTGTAACCTAGACATATACCAAGAAGGCAATAAGGGATCGGAGACGACGAAGACGAAACTGAGGAGGTGCAGCTGAGCAGGGTTAGACACAAAGTTGTACCTAGACAGCCATGCGATACATACATTTAAAATAACATCTTGGATGAATTAGCTAGACGTATGAAGGTTGAAGTAGTAGACTTTTATTACTTCATTTGAAGATTATTTCGACTGGTTTTCAGTACCTGTGGAACGCAAGGTTCGGTTTGTCAAAGTGGGGAGATATGAAGGAACGACAGGAAGCAAAATACTTACCCGTAAACTCCGAACAACTTATCTATAAAGACATGCAATAATAGAGCCAAAACAACCGAACTATAGGGATTTCATGAACTGATGGTGAAGAGCGAGACCAGCAAAACAGAGCCTCAAGTATCGAGTTACTTTGACAGGGCACTAAACCAAAAGGGATACGGACCATGACTGGAAGAGAACTAGCATATTCCACACAAGAGTCACATACGGGGACAAATCTCTGAATGTTATCATAAAGTATAAACAACGGTAGCAGCATGAATGTTGTGGCTAAAGAAATAGTTGAGCGTCTTGGTATTTCCCAAGAGACACATCCCACGCCATATCGAGTCACTTGGATTAACTAATGATAACAATTCTACTCGTAGGGTGGTTATTATAAATTTTTGGTTTAGTGGGAGCCTCTTGCAAGTCGCATTTGGCTCCAAGAAGATGAGGTACATTGTCTCGCTCCTAATATATATCACGACTATCTCTAACAGTGCTTGCTGGAGCAAGTTCTTTGGGAGGGCCGCAATGATGCATTTGTCAGACCACGTGGCCATCCTGTTAATCCCCCTTTAAATGGTCAATGATTATTACCCACAACCCATGTTTACTGTGATTTGCGTCTGTATGTTTGTTATTTTCTTTATTTGTCAGACTACGTGGCCTGTTTTTGGAGAGATTCCAAGTGAGCTTTCCAGAGATGTTGTTGAGATTCTAAATTTATGACTGTCATAGCAAGAATATCGATAAGCATGACGAATATGGATGCAAAACAGAGAAAAGCAGTGCCCTGAAAACCTAATATGGAAGAGATAGTTAACAAAGACAAGAGGGGGGAAATCATAAATCAAAATGATTAAAGGCCTAAAGCACCATGAGCTAGCCGAGGGCACAAATGAATTCGCAACGTAATTAGTCTCGAAGAGAGGAAAGCTAAGCCGCATTGTCGAAGTACAAAAGGCATCTGGAATCGATGTAGGAGACAAAGAAGGAGGTGGTATCAGCAGAATTTAACCATTTAATCTGGTCTAAGGACCCGGAAGCATTTTTCCCATCTCAAAATTTGGTGCGAGCACGCGACAAGTAGTGTCCATTACTCTTGCAAGCAGCACTGGAGCTTTCACCAGATCCCTTTGTTTAGTCAATAAAAAATCGAGCAAGACGCTCTGATGCCTTGTTTACCTGCGTTACACGAATCAAATGTTGTTCATAGCTGTGATTTTTAGAGTATTCTGACACAATAATCTCATCAAGACATCTTTTCAAACCTGTTCGTTCCAATCAATCTTCCATGTAAGGTAGGATAGCAGAAGTGTTTGGACTACAACTCCACTCAACAATCCAATCCACAAACCCTGTACGTTCAGACAAGAAACTGCTGGTAAATAAAATCTCAATTCTAACTAGAATTACCAGGAAACGCCATGGTTGCTTGAAGCCAGCACATATCTTATGATATCTTGACAAGATAGTTCTTACATACCGTGACCTGAAGATGAGCTACATATCCAAGCAGAATTCCTACCGGCAACCCAATAGCATAATAGCTCCCCAAGTTGACAAAGGCAACAGTACTCTGCACACCAGCACCTACAGCCACACCTGGAGAAGGAATTTCAACGGTTAGCATTTGCATTACCAGATGTGCGCGTGCCCCATATATATATATATATATATATATATATGTGGGAGACTTGATTTCGTCACTATAAGTGATCGATCGTATAATAGCATAGAACATATATTCTAAGATACTTGGAATCAAAGCTATGCAGAAAAGGGACCGGAAAAGGTTCATAGTATTTGCATATAATATTAGAATTAGGATGAAAAACTTGCCTGAGAGCACTGGATAAACACTATTCAGCAACATTGAGAATGCTAGCAGAACATGAAGACTGGACACAGATTCTGCTACTTCCTCACTGCTCGTAAACAGGTATGAGATTTCTCGACTAAAGACCAAGCACAGAATCCAGAAGATAACTCCAATGATTATCGAAGTACCAAGGACAACCTTGATAGAAAATTTTGCAGCTTTGGCATTTCCGCTTCCCAGTTCATTTGAGATGCGCACACTGTACGAAATGCACATACATGGCATTTAATAGAGATCACTTGCTTCAGAAACAGAGATACAGAGAGACAACGAAACTGAGTAGTATCGTTAATGGTTAAAGCAATACCATGAAGAACCTAAGAACCCAAGGAAGATCATGAATTCCCATCCATTGATGTTGAGGCTGCAGCAAGAAATTAGCATAAATCATCTTCTTTTAAGCAGTTAGGACCATATGGTGCCGAGCAACTGTGTTGGAATTTGCATACCAAATTCTTACCAAATGGAAAAGGCAGATATTGCAATAGTTGCATTCTTCATATATCCAGCTAGCACCACTAGGATGGAGGAATACCATAATTCTAAGCTGTAAGATTATAGCGAACACAATTAGAAAGCAAGTGGTGGCTATCAAAGTAAAAGCACCCATAAAACAGGGCAAGGTTCGTGATCATGATCAAACACTTGGTTCCATTTATTCTGTGCTTAACATCTTTAAGGAATCAAGTATTTTGTGCATAGAAACAGTCAGCCAAGTTAAATTCCCATTCGAGAAATGGAGAAAAAAATACTAAATCGTCAAAATCGGAACTTACCAAATCATGATTCCGGAGGATATTGAGAGCTTTATTAGAGGAAACATATCAGCAAATGCAGCTGTAGTAAAGCCTTTCCATGTATTGGGACACCAACCTCCAAAGATGTACACAAACTCTCCAAGTAAGCAGCAAGTAGGATGATATGATGAACGCACTCATGGCACCAGCAAGTCCAAAACCAAGTTTGATCACAAATAACCAGGACAAAAGCACATGAACCACAAAGGAGGAGGCAGAGAACCACCCGACAATCTTGTTTTTTTGCTGTGCTTGCAAGTACATTTGGATGGTCAAGCTAAAGACAAAATAGTAGAGGATGGGAATGAACCAAAGGGAGATTTTTCCAGCTTCTATTGCTATATCCTCCTCTTGCCCGATTAGTCTTAATAGCGGTGTTGTAAAGATGAAGAGGGGGAGCAAGATGGTTGCAGTGACACCATCAATGATCCATGATCTCTGCAAGTAAACTCCCATCATGTGGTAGTGTCCAGCTCCGTATGCTTGCCCGCATAAGGTCTCAGTCGCGCTTGACATCCCAATCTGCCACGAGAAAGGAAAAACTTCGGTAAGTAAATTATTGCCTTCACCTTGTGTATATTTGGAAGATCACACAGGTGGCAAGACATGTAAAATAGGAAGCAGAAATCGATTGATTCCTCAATTGCATGGCTGCAAAGGGGCCAAAAACCTCTCTCTCTCTCTGTTATATTATCAAGTGAGTCAATGCTAATATTGGCGTGGCTCCAAATTGTGTTTTTTTATGCTGATAATGAACTCAGAATGTTTAAGAGGATACGTACCAGTATGCCATTTACAAACCGTAGCAAAATGCTCTGCTGTAGGCCATACGCTGCGAGATCCAATTCGCTAATGTGCCCCATGAACAACTGTGTCACCACAATCATCCCAAATGAAGTCACTCGTGCTATCATTCCAGGAAATGCAATCTTCCATAGCTTCTTGGACTCATTCCAGACCCTCTTCTTCAGGTCGGACCCGTCAAGTTCCCCCAGCAAAGGAAGCCTCTCTTCCGTTGAATTACCCATGATTCTGCGAGAAGGAACGATAAACCTGTTGGTTTTTCAAGTTTTGTTTGCTGAATCTAATATTCTACGTTGGATACCCTTGTGATTTCCCCAAGATTCATGCAATGCTGATTGTAGTAAACATGAAAATGTCTTTTCAACAAGCAAGTTCTACTAGCAGAAGAATGAATCAAGCTAGTCGGTCACGAGTTTGTATGTGCTGGAATGCTGAGCAGTGTGCTTTTAACTCCCCAACGTCTTAATTATCACCGTTAGATTTTCTACACAGCCATGGCTCCATCATCCATGTACGTATTTAAGAAACCAGCATCGTCTTCATGACAAGTAAAGGGTTATATTGCATAGGAGTTGCCTCTCGGCTACCAACCAGTCTCCTTCCGTGGATATTTAATATTTATATTCTATTTATTTGATAAAAAAACTTAAATATTTATAAATAGTAGTTGAATAGTGGTTGTTAGGCAGCGGGGGAATTTCAGATAGCGGAATGGTAGTTGAGATTACTGACAAAACAAAGAACAAGAACTATTGGGTTTGCTATACAAAGTTCTGTATTGTTATGACCAAGAGTAAAATTAAGAAAATATATATTATTTTAATATATTTTTTTACCAAAAACAACACATGCCACTTCAATAAAACTCTCAAAACAGTAACTAAAACTCTCAAAACAGTAACTAAAACTCTCAAAAATTCAAGCATGCTATCAAACGCTATCAAACAGTAACTAAATGTGAACCTTGAGGGGCCATGAAACCCATTTCACCCCAAGAAAAAACCAGACCGATAAAGGGTCTGCTCGTTTACGAGCCACCGTCTCGTATGAATGGGATGAAACAGTTGGGGAAGAGCAGAGGAAGAATAGTAAACGTTAAATAAATAAATGAATGAAAACAGGAAAGGGAGAGAAAAACGGTAGCGTATAGGATCAATGAAATGAAGCATTGACTCACTTGAAAGCGTACCTTTCACGTATTCTCCAAGACTGAAACCGATGGAAGTTTGCCTCGACGCTCGACTAATCACTAATGTCCTCCTCGAAGAGAAGGAGGGAGATGCAAGCAAGGCAGTATATAGCCAGCCAGGCACGTTTTGACACTACAAACGTGAACTAATTATTTATGCAGGCAGTCGTTTACAAGAAATCAAATTGCTTGGTAGAAAAACAAAAAAAAAAATGGGTGGTCGACTGTGCATTGATGGAAGACTGTGGACCATTCAAAGCATCGACGTACAAATCACTTTTTGCTGCCGTCTACTGAAATGAAACGGCATGTTGAAAAATTAAAAAAAATAAAAATAAAAAAATGGCACGTTGAAAGAAGCTTCTCCTGTTTTTTATGTGAGACATTAGAATCAACAAAGGATAAGATGGTTCTGTTTTTTCACGTGTCCCAAGGTAATCATTTCTTTTCATAAGAATTTATCAAAAGTAAATCAATCTCTTAAAACATAATATAATTATTAAATTATTTAAAAAAAAAAACAAGATTGGTTTATTTTTTTGTATTTTCACTTTGCACATTATAATAGAAGAACTAAATTAATGACCTTTGTAATAATAATGGAATATTGTTATATATTTTAAGCTCTACTTAACTTAGAGCTATGTTTTATATATATAATATTTTATTATTATTTTTAAAATAACTCGTATTATCTTGAATCTTTCTCTTACATCTAGCACTTTTTATAAAGATCTTAATTCTCTAATTATCAACAATAACTTGTACATGTTTCAAACAACTCATTATACGAAGCCAAACATTACTCAAATACCTTATGTTAAACAACTTATTATAAGTGTAGTGCATTTAAAAAAAATATGCTTATTATTGTTATAGAAAGGTGATAAGAGTATGTTTAACATTGTGTTTTAAAAATAATTTTTTAAAAAATTGAAAATTATTTATTTATAGTTTTTACTTTGTTAAGGAACCATCTCACCTAAAAGCTTAAGCTTGTAAGTGAGGCCCCATAATATGATTTATATTATTCTCTAACACACCCCCTCAAGTGAAAGCCCTTTGGGCTTGAAACTTGCACAGATCCACATCACATTATGCTTGATTTTTTATCAAATAGAATGAGGGTTGTGAGATTCGAACTCGTGACCGCTAGGTCAATCAGGCTCTGATACCATGTTAAGGAATCATCTCACCTAAAAGTTTAAGCTTGTAAGTGAGGCCTCATAATATGATTTATATTATACTTTAAATTGAAAAACAAAATTGATGTTTTTAGATATTTTCATATGCTGATATCAAAAATAATTTTTGAAAAATAAAAAAAAATTATTTTAATATATTTATAAATAAAAAAATATTTTTAAAAACAATTTTAATCAACGAATCTAGCAGTCACTAAGTATCGAAACATTAAGGTGTGCATTAAGCTGCTGATGGGGATTATTTTATAGAAGAATGATGGCGCTGCTGCCTTTCAACTTCATTGTATTTTATAGCCCCCTTCACATTAAAAGATCGTTGCTTGTATTTAATATTGATAACCGGGTGTCCGGGCCGACTATGCAAGCACCTCGACTATTCCCCAGAGCTCATTGAACATCCCCGCAAGCCCAATGAGCAAGTAAAGGCACCGTGAGGGGTGACAGCGTCATCAAACAGAGGCGACCCGTGGTGCCACATGAAAGAGGCACACCCCCCAAAGAGCAGCAGGGACGCTCGAACCTGGCTCCCGAGGAAGGGGGGCGCCGTCCTCAACCACTGGGCCAGCACCTGTTCGGTTGCTTGTATTTAATATTTGATTGAATAAGTGATGTGTCTCTGCGTTGTTCTTCCAAGTTCCTGCTGACGAGATAATCGGCAAGTACACATACTGTAATAAAAGCTGATGGGTCGGACACTTCAAGTATATTAATAAAAAAAAATACTTTCAAAAATAAATTTAATAAACTTCTATGTGATTATTTATAGGAAAATGATGGCGCTGCTGCCTTTCAACTTTATTGTATTTTACCAACGAGTTGTGGGTCGACTGGTAGGGGGTCGTCCCAGTTTAACCAAGATCTCGAGTTCGAGTCTTGAATATGCAGCTGCTTTAAAACTCGTTTGGGAGAGCTTTGCCGTCCTTAAGGGTCCTACCCGGCTTGAATCCAAATTAGTCGGCAGTGGCCGGATTACTGGATGGTTTATACCAAAAAATAAAAACTTTATTGTATTTTATAGCCCCCTTCACATTAAAAGATCGTTGCATGTATTTAATATTTGATTGAATAAGTGATGTGTCTCTGCGTTGTTCTTCCAAGTTCCCTGCTGACGAGATAATCGGCAAGTGGGTAACCCTAGCCGCCTGGAAAATGTCTCCCGCCCGTGAGGAAGCTGCTGCATGTACACATACTGTAATAAAAGCTGATGGGTGGGGACACTTCAAGTATTTCAAGATCTGGTGGCGTATTTGGCTAGCATTTTGCCACGCATGACCAGTTGTTTTGGAACATGCGCCGTTCGATGGATTATTTAAGAATATATAGCATCTACTCCCTTGAAAAGTTTTATGGTGAGAATTATTTTAAAATATTTCACAGATCTTGTGGTTAAGAGTTTACATGTTTGATCTCTGTAAGAGATTTTGAAAATTTTATTTGCTTGAAGGTTTCCTCCCCTAAATTGAATATTAATCTTTGTTTCAATCAATATTTTTCTAATAAGAGGATGATTTCTATGTTAATCATTCTATTCTCTCTAAACTTTCTTCATACAACAATTTCAATGCATTTAATAAATATATATATATATATATATATATATATATGTTTTCTTAATTTGTTTAAAAAAAAACTATTGTTTTTAGCTCGACACTTTATCATTATGATTTTCTTATTGCTTAATCTACTTTCTTTTTTACATTTTTATTTATTATTTTCTTTGCAGTTTTTTAATATATTTATCTTTTATACAATTTAAAATTCTATTTTAATTTTCATAGTAAATTGCTCAATAGTCAATTCTTATAGTTTAAATATAAGTTTTTATATCTCACCACTGTATGAGACTTAAGGGTTTATTCATTTTATAATTCATTGTCGGTTGAATTTTACCGCCTTTAAAACTTATATTGTGTTAAATTTCTTTTATTATATTATAATCATAGTATTATTAAATATTAGAAAAACCTAGCTCCTTCGAGGGGTTTTTTTTTATAATATCCTAACTGGCACTTAACCCTACCTTTAAACTATTGCTTAAACCTTACTAATCATCAACCTTAACTAAACCCAAACTTCAAACTTTAATCCATAAAAACTAACCTTAATCCAAACTCAAACCCTAGCACTAACTAACCTTAAACCCTAAATCATTAACAGACACACTAATCCTAATCCAAACCTTAATAACAACCTTAACCAATCTTAACCCTAATTCAAACATCAATCAATTAACTTTAACCCTTAAATCCAAAATCTCAATCCTAAATATAAAATCCACATCCTTAGCCCTAAAAACTAACTCTAAATCAGAAATATTTCACCTATACATGCTTACAACAATGTTATTATTTCAATTATACTCAACCATGTTGTTATTGTTCACCTTTTAATAGTTTTATTAGTGGAAATCTAAACAATAATTAAAATATACTTTCAATGCTAGCAAATATATCCTTTAATATATGTCTATAGATGTTTAAATAGAAAACTCCATGTTTGGTATCAAATAACATTGTAGTATGATCTTTTAATTATCCCTTTTTATTAATAGTCAACCTATTTAAACTCGAGGATACATTATCCTATATCCAATGAAAAGTAAAGGTTTGACAAAATAATTATTACACTTATAAAAAGTTGATTGTAATAAGGTGAAAACATACATTGCATATTAGATTTTTTAGGTCTGTTTTGCTCTCTCAATTCCAATCTTCAACATTAGATTTGTTGAAAGTTAAATTTTCTATTTTTTTTATTTTCTTTTTATAAAGTTATTTCATTCTCTTAATTGACATCATTGGCTTAACAGATTATCCTCAATTGATTTGGGATCTTTTTTTATGTTGTTACCTATCTCAAAAACAAAAAAGTGAAAGGAATTTTAGTTAAATGCTTATTTCAAGAATAAGACATTTTAATCCTTATGTGAAAATTGCTAATTCAGTATTGCACTATTCACATATTGCGTGAACAGTAGAAAGGGGTTGGTCAAGGGTGACAAGAGGCGCATCTGCCACTGCCGCCGAATAGAGGAGGTCGTGGTGGCATCAGAAATGGTGGCCTATGACAGCAGGGATAGATGTCGAAAGAGGCTGCTAGACTTTGTAGGAGGGGATGTTGTGCATCGTTAGAGATGGTTGTTGTTGGAGGTTACGATGGAGCTGCTAGTAAGGAGAAGAAGTCACTGGTGCTGAAGAGGATGATGCAAGGTGGTCGTCGGCTTGTGTTGGAGGAGAGAAAGAGAGAGGGTTGTCCCATGTTCTAGGAGAGAGAGAGAGAGTTGTCGATGTTGGTGACCTGCCGATGTTGAGGAATAAGAGGTTGTTGTCCTACTGGAGGTGCAACTATGCAAGTTGCTCTCCTCTGTTTGTTTTCATGTGTTTTTTCTATAATTTTCTGGTCATCCCTGTTTCACATGCTATCACAGACAGAGGAGGTAACCATTGCGTGTAGCAGTTGGTTACCTCCTGCGGCGGTGCCCCTGCAACGACATGTTGCAGGCTTTTAGGTGCAAATACATTTTGGTTTCTGAATCTGTAATCGTTCTAATTGCACCACAATTAGTTTTAAACTTTTAAATTTATGCAATTGTATCCCCATAAAAATTTCAATGGCAGCCTTAACTTTGAGCGCCTTCTTTATTTTGGTTCTTGGTTTTGGATATATGCAGGTTTTGGATATATGCAATTTGACCCTCAATTGACCATTAAACTTAGTTTTCCTCAATTTTGCCCCTGACTTCACACAATTGGCTTGGAAAAAAAATTCATTGTGTTCTCCGAAAATTTCCAATCTTCTCAATTGAACCTGAATTAAGATCAAGAACTTGATTTTTCATCGATTAAGCCCTTAATAAAATTAATTTGACCAGTTTAAAGTATAGTTAAGTCCTTACACTTAATTAAACCCTTCAATTGTATCCTAAATAATTTTCAAACATAATTATACTTTAAATTGCCCCACGATTAAATCAAATTGGCCTATGAAAAATATAATTATGCGTTTTGATTTAATTTTTACACAGTTTTATCCAATAATAAATTATTTTAGCATACAAGAAAATAAATTGTTTTATTTTTGTTTTATTTTAGATAGATTTTAGAGAATAACCAGAAATAGGTTATCACATCTGTGATGCCTGAAGGCCTTCCATTTCTATAGGCTACAAGAACAATCTCATTGCAGGTTGATTAATTGGATCATCAGAGCATCTGGATCAGTGGCTCGATCGGGAAACAACTTTGGAACTTCATCTAGAAAAAAGAGGGTGGTGGGAAGAAAAGAAATTATTTTTACTTCTGAAGAATACGGGCACCGATTGATGCTTTGTCAAAAAAGGATGGTTTGCCAGAAAAATAATAACATGGCATAAATGATGGACAGTCAACGTCACGCAACTTGGCCTCTTGTTTCTTCAGGATCAGCTACAAACCACTTGTTAATCTGTTTGTGAGAAACAATTACCTGCAGATGCATTTGAATTTGTATAAACACACTCAAGTTTCTGGTTGGAGCGATGGCACAGAAAGAAAGCTCGAGGAAAAACCAAAATACCTGTTTTTCCCAGTCAGTTCGGTAGGTGACTATGATTAGAACAACAGTTTGAATAAATGTCCCGATCAGCATCCCGATCCAAACACCCTACAAAACAGATTTCAGATAAAGTAAAATCACTAGAAACCAGCGCAGGATCCATTCCTGGTAGAGATTCTCCGATATAAATAGTTTGTTGCTCGGCGATTATACTAAAGATTTAAGAATTTCTATATGATTCTTCGCTAGCTATTATCTTGTAAGGTTGTAATATATATATATATCATGCAAGCAAGGAAGCGATGGGAATCACTCACTTTGACGTGCATATCCATGACATAACCAAGCACAACACCGATAGGAATTCCGACCAGGTAGTAGCACGCTATATTAATGTACGCTACGGTGCTCTGCCAACCAGCCCCAACAGCAACTCCTATTACAGAAAAAAAATGGATAATGGATGTTATTAAGATCTATATACTTCGCCATAGATCTTCGCCAGAGGTTTCTCACGAATTGCACTTGTTTTCTTTTCATGTCTACATAGAAAGAAGCGCGGGGAAAAATGGCAGGTTAATTACCGGAGAGCACTGGCTGTACACTGTTCAAAAGTATGGAGAAAGCCAGCAGTGGTGAAAGATCTGCGACAGCACTGGCCACCTCGTGACTTGTAGTGAAGATGTAAGCAAGCTTTCCTCTGACGAACAGGAATATCAGAAACAGTACAAGGCCGATCGAAAATGATGTAAGAACTGTCACCACGATCGAGAACTTTGCAGCTTTTGAACTCCCTCTCCCGAGTTCATTTGACACTCGAACACTGGAGTTAATTTCCAACCAGGATTAATAAATCAGCTGTCTGAAAGATTCAGACTCGCACGTACGTATTCTTAATTTTTGGCAATAAATATGAATTTCAAAAGAAGAAAATGTCCATGATTGGGATGGTAGAACACCTTGCAGCAGCCAAGAAACCAAGAGATATCATCATCTCCCATCCATTGATGTTGAGGCTGCAATGAAGAACATCTTTGAAGAACTTCCCTAACAAAGAAAACTAAAAGTATAGGAGAAGAAGAGCATTTGCCGATGAAATATTACCAGATAGAAAGAGCGTCGATAGCGACCTCCGCATTTTTCAAGTTTCCTGTTAAAAGAACCAGCACTGTGTTGTACCAGAGCTCGAGGCTGTAATGAACCATGAATTTAATTAACTCCCATTCGCAAAAACCCTCTTAACTAATGCCTAAATCAAAAAATAGGCCTTGGTTAGAACCAATTAATCCTGTCGATTGCGGGTATCGAAATCAGACTGACGAAATGTTATACTTGTATTATACCTATACTGGTAATCCTGGAAAAAATAATGACCATTTTGATGCCAAAAGAATGTTGGCGCCAATATTTCATAATAATGAAGGCCTCCACACAAATAGACAAAAAAACACATGCGTAAATACCAAAATACCCCCTGGGCCAACTCTTAGCTTTTGTCTTTTCCGAGAGCAAATCAGTATTTTGACCATTCATAAAACATGGAAAAACCAACAATACCCTTGTCGGCCGCTCTTCTTTTTTTTGGTCTCATTCAAGGGCAAAAGAGTTAGTTTACCTTTCATTAAAAAACATAATGTTTATGACACCCTTGTCTAGTTAACGGTTTTAGGATGGAACCCAGGAGTACAACAATAGTGTAACTATTCACAAGAAAAGACAGAAGCAAACACCTCTAAACCTATCAATTAAATTTTATGAGCTAAAAAACATACTAGTAATTACACTGTTCTAATCCACAGTGAACTGCGTCTATAACTACAGTGAACTATCCCCACGGGTTAGAGTTCTCTTTAATGTAGTGATTTTGATGCTAAATTGACCAAGCAATACAGAGCACAAGAGCATATGTGTTGATAGAAGGTGAAAGATTGAGCAAGTGCAGGGATAAAAATGGTAGAAAGCATTTTTCTTTAATTTACTCGTCTTAATAGTGGCATCCTAATGTTTTTATAGTTGTAATTTAAAGCATGCCAAACAAAACCAGGTGACAAATTCTAGGGTAATTCATGATTCAAACAAGGCGATAAAAAGCCTTACCAAAGCATAACACCAGATGACAAAGAAAGCTTGATGACAGGCCAGAGATCTTTGAAAGCCAAGGTCGAGAACCCTTTCCATGTCTCCCGGCAACCTCCGCAGGTAACAAACATAAGCTGACCAATATTTGGAATCCAATATGCCAGAATTGTCGACACCATCGCTCCTGGGATACCAAACCTGTATTTGACAGTTAACAGCCATGAAAGGAAGACGTGGATTGTTAATGTAAGTGCTGCCAAGTAGGCAATAATTATGTTCTTGCTCTGCGCTTGTAGGAACATTTGGCAGGTGAAGGACGGGATGAAGGAGAACATCACAGGGATTAACCACAGGGAGATGTATCCAGACACTTCCGTGATGTAGTCCTCCTGCCCCAGAGCCTTCAAAATTGAGGATGTGAAGAAAAATAGAGGGAGAAGTAGCACAGCGGATAATATTAAAACTATCCATGATCGTTGGAGATAAACTCCAAGCATATGATATTGCCTTGCACCGAAGGCTTGCCCGCAGAGAGTTTCCAACGCGCTAGCCATGCCAAGCTGCAAATTCAAACCGACACGTTTATAATAAAGGATATGGAGTACTTCCAGGACTTGAGAGAGAAAACAACATTTAATCTTTTCTTGCACTCTTTAATCATCTATAAAACGAGTTTCATTTTCCTGATTCAAAATCGGTTGGCTTATGGGCTGACAGCAAGCAAGAGTTTAGCCACCAAGCTTCTTAAGTAACCATCTCTTCCAAGAACTCAAGTTATTAGGTGGGGCTCTCAATATAATCTATTATTTATTCTCTAACACACACTCAAGTAAAAGTTTTTTGAGTTTGAAACTCGCTCAGACTCACACTAACTTGTGCTTGATTTTTATCTAATAGAATAGGGTGATGAGATTCGAACTCGTGACCGCTAGGTCAACAAGGTTCTAATATCATATCAAGAAATCATCTCACCTAAAAACTCAAGTTGTTTCGTAAGCTCCCAATTATGATCTATATTATTCTCTAACATTTTATTTTATAGATTTTAAGGTCTTGTGAGAGATGCATCCGACCTTTTCAGCTGTAGAATAAGAAGAGTTTCCCCATATCTTAACAATCTCACCCCCTTCATCCAAACACCCATCCGAAATTAAAACTTAAGTACTATATATAGGCTTATCATGGGCTAGAAGTGTCATCTGAGAATGAATCTTTAAGGGATGCCATTCAAGAAACTAGTACTAATTAGCCAAAAAAAAATAGAAAAACTAAAAGGAATGAGTTAAACAACTTTCCAGGATCCCGTTGGAAAACCTCAAAAGGACGGTGAACACAAGCGAATATGCCGCAAGTTCTGTGGAGCCGATATGCCCGATAAATGCTTGACTGACTACAGTGATCCCGAAAGTAGAAAATCTGGAGAAAATAGCTGGACCAGCAACAACCCACATCTTCTTGGTCTCCGTCCATAACTTGTCCTTCAACCTCAATTCCTCACCATCTAACTCTCCTCCTTTTCTCAGAAGCTTTTCGTTGACCTCTCCCTCCATTTCCCCTGCAAGCTTGTACTAACCCCCAAGACTTTAGCTATCAATGAATAGAGAATGAGGTTTGATTCTTAGAGAGACAGCCTGTAGAATACAGTGCACAGTGATTGGAAAGAGAATACTTCACACCTGCTAAAATGTTTGTCAAGAAGAAAAAACACTCGGGGAAAAGTATATAAAGAGATTCTACTAGGCAATCATGGAAGGAGGCCAAGTTAAGGGTTATGACTTCTCTGCATCCATCCAACACAAGCTGTTTAATTGTGAGTAATTTGGCGATAATAAGACATGCTGTACATTCGTAACCATTCATAACGTCCTTATCATTTCCTATCAACCACATGAAGAATATCTTGTTTTGCATTGAGTTATAAAATTATTTTTAAACATATTTTATTTTTTATTTTAAATTATTTTTTTTACATCAAATCTATACTGTCAAACAGCATGATCATGTTAATTTTCAGTACCAATTACTTCTGCCAAAAGTAAAGTCAGTGAGTGCAGAGAATAGATTCAGCAGAAGCCATGTAATTTGACCCCACGGTCATACGATATTATCAAGTTTTTTCCATTATTTCCTCGAAAAAAACGCAAAGAAGCAGGTAATTCATTATCACTTCATCGTGGTTTTATCATTCATGGCTGAAAAGGTAAAGGAGAAGCATCCCTTGCATGATATAGAACCCACAAAGCTTACAAGCTTTAATTTTGTAAGGAAACGAAGAGAAAGTGAACCTCATGAAATTTTGAGTTCCCTTCATTTTCTGACAAACAGATCCAAGCAACAAAAAAGACCAAGTTTTGAGACTATAAAATAAAAAAGGTTAAACACGGAGCAAGGAATAAATACCTGCTACGTGTGTAAGGAGGGACGGGGTATATACAAAAAAAAAAAAAAAAAAAAACCGTCTAGAAGTACCTGTTGATATATGCAGTACTGGGTTTGAAAGAAGGGAAGAAGAAGATGATGAGTTCCAAGGAAGAGAGAAAAGCAGGTGCAAGGCCAAAGAGACTGAGCTTGCAGAATACCTTGATGATGCCAGTGGATGGTGTTAAATATAGTCACATTTCGAAAGACTTTGACCATAAGAGATGCAGGTTTGAGCCTGCGGTGCTTTTTTTTTTTAAATCCATATATTAAATCATCTCAAAATACTTAAATTAATTAATTTACAAAAATAAAAACATTATTATTTTTTAAAACCACTTCTGAATGGAAAACAAATGCTGACTCATGAGTTGTTGGAGTGGGGTTCATTGATTGTTGGAGTGGCCGCCGACTGATGATTAATAAATGTACTCTGTCTAATTTTTAATATTTATATACTATTTAATCTGATACATTGCTCCCTACCATGTTATAGGTGGAGCCGGGAGAGGCATGACACCCCCAAATTTGATACATATTTCATATTGCTCCTCGAACTTTCAAACTTTCTTACATGATTTTAGTAATTTTCATTTTAGCACCCTAATTTCTATAGTTGTATTTTGTTTTAGAACTGACTACCAAACAAGGGACTTTATAGTCGGCCCGTGCCTAGTTGTAGTTTTTACTTCTATTTTCACATTGATGGTGAATTGTGATTGATTGACCATTCTTTTAAACAGGGTGTTTGAGATTTGAATTTAAATTAAATTTTTATGTTTATTTATTCAATGTGTTGATATCAAAAATAATTTTTAAGAAAAAATATTAAAAAAAAAACATTTTGAAAAACAATCTTTATCATATTTTCAAACAATATATTGTACTCGCCATATTGCCTGAACGTTGCCGCGGGCATGCTTATGTATGTAATTTCACATCATTAAATTCACAATAATAAACTTATATTATATAATCAACAAAAAGTTATAGATCAAGAAACAAACATGAGTAAATTTAAGTTGGAGTTTGTTGTGCAAGCGCAAATTCATTTATTTGGAAATCTGGTCCATGTATTACAAAACATTACAAAAGAGCGCAAATGATATTCCTTGCGGATCATTGCAAAAAAGAGGGATGCCGAGGTGAAGAATAAAGTCAAAACCCTTCTCAAAATGAGACATTTCATCCCCTTGTTAATTTTCATGTTAAAAAAAAAAAAACATTGCAAGCTATTCAAATAAATGGAAAAAAGTAGATGTTAATCAACCAAGAATGGTTGCAAATATTCAAAAAGGCATTGGTGTGCAAATAAACCTTTGATTGAAGAATGTTTATTTTTCTGTTTCTTACCTGGTGGTCACCTAAGAAATATTTTTTTAAAAATAATTAAAACCATATATTAAATCAATTCAAATTACTTAAATTAATTAATTTTAAGAAAAAAAACTATCAATATTTGAATGGAAAACAAATACTGACTATGAGCTAGTAAAGATTATTTTATTGCATTGGTTCATTGATTGTTGGAATGGCCAAGGACTGATAATTTTTACCAAGGTATATATATAATGGGGCCGGGATAGGCATGACACCCCTAAATTTGATACATATTTCATAATGCTCCTAAGAGTTTCAAACTTTCTTGCATGTATTTTAGTAATTTTTATTTTAGCACCCTAATTTCTATATATATATATATATGTGTGTGTGTGTGTGTGTGTGTAAAAACGTCATTCTATAATACAATATACACCTATGTAAAAACCTCATTTCTTTTGCACCCTACAAGTCAGGATTGTCATTTTTTCCTCCATAATTTGCTGTGATAACTTGTATTCATACTAATTGGGATGTGTTGCTGAAAGTTGACCTATATTGGGAGGGATAATGTAACCTAGCTAGGTTAAAAAATAATAAGAGGATGAATGATATCTAGGTGTGCATGTTATGATACAAATCATAGGAGGAGATGGATGGAACATATGAGAGTCCCACATCGTCATCACTTAATCAAGTCAAAAAGCAAGACCCCACCAAGCTTGATTGATATCTTCTTACAGGCAATTAGTGTCGAAGACACTTCGACGTACAACATGTAACACATGTTCACATAGATGCATGTACTTATTTTCTCAATAATATATTTTACCATCATTCTATAATACAAGCTGGATTTGGTCCCTGTAAAGTTGGTGTGCCACCTCGTGTATAATCTATCATTGACCAGAGGAATATAATACACAAAATTCAAAAAACATAGTAATAAAAAGAAAGAACATTGATGTACTACACTAGCTAGCAAATGACATCAAATATTGGCAACTGTTCGCAGACGTGGGTAACCCTAGACGCCAGGAAAGTGTCACGTGCCCATGAGGTAGCTGCTCGACAGATACAGCTACTGTAGTAAAAGCTGACGGGGCACCCCAAGTCTTTCAAGAGCTGGGCTGGTAGCGTATGTGGCTAGCATTTTGCCACGCATAACCAATTGTTTTGGGACACGCACCCATGGATTCAACAGAAGAATATAATATTGCATGAGAGATTACTTTACAAACTACTTGCATCTACTGAGCATGTCCCTTTAATTTATATGTTTAATCTCTGCAAAGAGATTTGAAGATTTTATTTGTTTCATGTGAATAAGATTTTGATTTCTATGTTAATTATTTTTTCTTACTTGTAATTCAGTCTTAGATGTTAACTTTATCAATCCAATTATTAGTTTATATATAAATATTCTTGATAATAAAAGTTATTTGCCAAAGACCCTAGAATTTCATCTCTGTTTCAATTATTGTCTTAAAAATATTTTTCAAAAAAATTATTCAGACCAAGAGACCAAAATTAAAAATTAAAAATATTTTTGAAAAAAAAATATTCAGACCAAGAGACCAAAATTAAAAATTAAAAAACAAGGGATTGGGAAAAAAAACCCTATAAAACAGTGTGCAAAACACACACAAAAGGGGAGCAAAAAATAAAAATATCTAGACAAGGGGACCAAAATTGATGAGAAAGAAAGTAATGGACTAAGATTAAAAAAAAATAACTATAAAATGGTTTGCAAAAAAATAAAAAATAAAAAAATACAGCTACGCTCTCTCTCATCACACAAACACACGAGAAAAAAAACTAATGTTCTTTCAACATTTCGCCGGTTCCACACAAAATAGATCATGTAATCTAGTTGCTTGATATCGGAACTAATCAAGTAACAATTATTAATTATATTATATTATTATAATTATTCAATTTATAATATTTAAAAAATAATATATATATATATATATATATATATATATTTATATATTTTAAAATATTTTTTTCAAGTTGACAGTAATATAAAAAATATAGTAACTAAATATTCAAAATTATTTTTCATTAAACATCAAATTCAAACATAATTTTAACCAAACACTTTAATTTTAATTATAAATCACAACTAAAAATGTTTTTCATTAAATTATTATTTTTACATTTCAACCATAACAGCAACGGTAATATAACACACTCTAAGGTCTTTATGTCAGTCGAACCAGCAGCCCAAGTATCATTCCCGGTCTCATGAAAACCCAATTAAACATCGACAGAACCCAAAAAAACAAAATGACCCTACACTACCTCCCTCAACCATCGTGGGCCTTACTTCTGGACAAGCCCCCTCTCCTATCAATATTTGTATTATATTAATATTAAAAAATAAATTTTAAAAATATTACATATAAAATTATTAAAAAATAATTATCAGTGCAATAAAAAATAAATAATTTGCATGTGAGCAACACGCGCTCTAAATCCAACAGCTCAATTATCCTACGCATGCCAACATGCCACGTCATCTAATCACCTTCCTGACCATTTTTCTGATTATTGTTTTACCCCTAGGTCAATTCCAAAACAAAAAAAATGAACGGTGAACATTTTTTTGTCATTTATGTGTTTAATGATATATATGTCAGTATTTTTTGTTGATTTGTGTTTGTGTTGTGTGTCAAATATTGTTAATAACTGCATCTTTATAAAATAATGATAAAAAAAAATTAATAAAAGCTATTTAATTCATGAAAAAAATTGGACATGACACATAGTATGGCCCAAATTATAATAGCGACCCTAATAAAAGCTATTCAAACCACGTGAATAATAATAGCGACCTTCATTTTAAAAAACAAAACAACCAAAAAAAAATCCAATCCAAATTTTTATTGTCTTTATTCTTCTAAAACCTAATTTTAATAGTTTATATGAATCCAATATTCATTATTTTAACAACCTAAATAAAATCGTTTTATAGGGATAAATGTTATATTTTATGTTTTTTTTTTGTAAATAACTAATGTTCATTTTGAGTGCTCAATGTCAACATCTTTGACAAGTATTCTATTTTCAGGGACTAATGTTATTCTATGATGTGTCTAAAGACCACCATCAATTTTTTCACAAAAGAAATGGAAATTAAAAATAAAAATAAATAAGTCAAAACAATAAGGATAAGTAATGGCAATTCCAAAGATAAGTTTAGAAGAAAGCATATACTAAAGGTAACTTTCATAAGAAATATAAATGTGACATTGTTTTTTCTTAAACATAACTAACTCCTTACTTGAATATCAATAATCAATTTATTTTTTAGGATCCTTAGTTTTCTTTCATCACTAGGTGACAACTTCAATTTTCCTCGGTCTACATTTCCTCTTGATTTCAAGGAGTCTAGATCGATATTCACTTAGGTGTGACAGAATGGTGACTCCACCGAGAACTTATGGTTGAGACTAATTTCTTGTGTTTGGCATCTAAAATTTGTTATTTCTTATTCTATATGTTATGTTTGTTAATTTTATTTTCTTGTAAATACTTTAATTGCTTTTATTTTTTAGTAATATTTTTTACATATAATTATTGCTTTCACATGCATATTAATTTTTGTATTACTCACACACTTCACAAGAAACCAATAAAAAGCTCTAAATATAAGTTTGTCCATTTGAAGATTAGATAGGAAGATTTGATTATGAGTGTCACTTATATTCATTGATGCTGATTTGAACTCCTGCTCGAATTGGAACTTGTCCTATGTATCGAGTATCGTGGGATTTTTTCTAAACTCATAGTGCAAAAGGTTAAGAGATCAGGTTACTCCACTGTAATTCATATAATCTAAAAGCTTGAAAAATCTTTACGTTTAAATAAGTTGAGCTTGAAACCTTTATAAGTTAGATGCTAATTTTATGGATGGACACTTCATTAGCTCATTGGACATGAAAAATAACATGTTATGTCGCATATTATCATCTCATTCTATGATTTTATTATAATTTCATTGATCTTTATAGTAAATGTGAGAATGAGGATATACTTGTTTTTAGGATACAAGGACTAGTTCAAACAAATATCAATATAATGAGGTGGTAATGGGTTTTTTTTTCTAAATTAGTCAAAGTTTATGTGGGTTCGGAGTCCTTAGTGAGAGGTTTTAAAGAAAGAATTGATCTAACCCTTCCTCACATTCTAAAAAGATAAAAAAAAATCTTATTTCATGAAACTACATAGCCAAATAACCATCATGATCTCTTATTTGTTTCAAACAAAACATGATCATAAATGAATATCATGTTTTAATTGATACTTCAATGCCCCAAACTATAATGTCATTTGATTTTCCACTTAATCATATAAAGATTATGGCATCAAAAATCAAGGTGTTTTACTCTACAATGAACTATGATATTATGTATGTAGTCCTTTTACCATCTCATATCAAAAAATAGTAGAGGATCTCAATCCAAATACACTATGTTGGAATTGGAATGATGGAAAGATCAAAGCCTTTACATTATAAAATCATGATATTCTTAAAACACAAGTTTTGTTGGCATGATAAGGAATTATGTTTGTATCATTACATTATATATGGATTGTTTGAATTAAAGACTTGTGAATGGAAACAACTAGACAAAATGATTTTTTCACAAAAATAATCATTTTATCGTATGAAAAAGGTATACATTAATGGTTCACTTTATTGCCTTACCTAGAAAAGAAAAATATTTTCTTTTGATATAAAAATTAATAATTATAGCTTGTTACTAGTGCCTCCACTAATTTTTAAGGGGCAATGATAACAAATACATTGAGTTTATTTGAATATAAAGGAAAACTTGTCATGACTTGTATTGATAGGGAAAATAATTTTATGGAATTCTAGGTTATGAATAATAATAACATAAAAGAATGGGAAAAAGGTGTTTAATAAACATAAAGGTTTTAGCAAGAAAATAACCCAAGAAAGCCATTTGTTTTCAACAATAGATGTTTCAATAAAAAAAAAAGCATTTTGTTTTCTACAATATTAACATTATGTTTATGTGATAATATCTTTCTAACATGATATTTTTCAACTCTAAAATCAAAAACATCGATATACCATTATTGGGGAAGAGTTTACTCCATGAATGTTTCATATTTTGGTTCATCCTTTTTGTTGAGGACGAAACATAGTTGGACACAACATTGAAATTGTCATGCCTTCAAGAACAAGCTCCTTTATTGGATTGCATTAGATCTAATTTTCATTGCTAGGGTGTGAATAGGTCAACTTTTAAAACTTTCGGATACCTTGTGTAAAGATGAGATAGATATTGCAACATTCCTTTGTCATTTGGATTTTATAAATAAGTGATTTGATATCATATTTTATGCATTTTGTTTTTCATAAATTTTAGAAACGTCATTACACTTTCAATAAAATATCTTTTCACATTTTTTATTGTTGTTCTGAAACTCAAAGATGTTATTATGAAGTTACATTACCATTTTACTTGCATCCATAATGGAATAAATAAAATTAAAAAATTATTAAAGTTTGTCCAAACTCCAAAATGAATCATATAAATGATAGGGAAATTCCACCTTTTCAAAAGAAAAAAAGGATTTTTTCCCGTACTTATCCTTATAAAAAAACTATAAAATTAATTTCATCCCTATGTTAAAAAGAAACATCTTGCTACAAATATTTTTGAAAACAAAATTGAAGAATTTGATGTTGATAAATGATGTGTTTTTAGGTTGTAGACCCACTTGTCCCACCACATATTCTCTTAGGTTAACCAACTAATTTTCCTAAAATTAGGCTAACATTTATTGGCGTAAGAAAGTAGAATGTGTTAGATTTGAAATGAAGAAAGTCATTCTTTGACAATTTCATCATAATCCTGAAAATTATCCATTGTTATCCATGTTTAAGACATTAAAAGATTCTTTCTTAAATGATAATTATTGACTAAGATCACCCTTGTTAAGCCTATTTTTTAGAGTTCTCCGAAAAGGATAAAAATATCACAAATGCATAAATGAAACATTGCAATCCAAAACATATTGAACAACTTCTCTTGTATTTCCATACATAATGAGCATTATGAATAATGATGCATAGAAAGTTCATAGATTCATATCAAGTAGTTATTTGTTAAGTTGAACAAATCCATTGGATGTGATCAATTTTTATCAATTTAAATAATTTGCATTTGAAATTAAAGAAAAGAATTTTTTTTTTTCATTTTTGTAATAAACAAAATATAACCTTGTTAATCCCTTTTGAGCTTGAAAAGTTTGTTCTCATAAAGCTTTAACTAGGACCACATCTCATATTAGAGGCAAAATAGGAATCACCTTAGAATTAGAAATTCTTCAACTTGCTTTTTTTACCCTGTGTTGATTTTGTTATATTCACTAAGACCGAGTGGTAAATTAGTATTTAATGGATAATAAATATTATTTAAAAAAATGGATGACATGTGCATTGTAATAATGTTTTTTTATGTGCTATCTAGGTGACTCATGTGATGCCACTTGGTAGTCAAATGCAAGCATACAAAGTTTGAAGACTAAGTTTTGCCTCCATCCTTGATGATGTGTGTGGCCAATGGGCTTTTGATTTGGCATTTATTATTTCTTTGTTTCCATTCTTTTCTCTCTCCACTTCGATTTCCAAACTTGATCCTTAAAGACTTAAAACAACCTTTCAAAAAATTGGGTTATTGTTCTTTTTATTAATTTTTCTATATGGGAATATTTAAAAATTGAGATTTTATTTCAATTTCATCCTCCATGTTTTTTTATAGGACAAATTTGGTCCTTTAATTGTGATTTGTTTTGATTCATTTTCTCAATTGAATTTATTTTTTGATTTTATCTTTCAATATTAAATTTATTTTAATTTTATATCATATTTGATTTGTATTTTTTTTGTATTACTCTAATAACTTTTTTAGATTTAAATATATTTTTTTGTTTTATTTTTTCAACATTAAATAGTTGTAAAATGACCTTCTTTATTGAACCCGAGTCTATGATTTGAGGGTTGCGAGTATAAGAGATTGGCCTAGGTTTAGAAAATTGACTTAAGATTGTTATTAACCTAGGTTTAGAAGATTTATCCGAGGTTGTTTGTTTTTTTCTCTTTTTTAAGCTTATAGGTTTTTAGTTTTATTCTTCAACATTTATTTAATTGAGACTGGGCTCTATTTTTTTTTCTTTCTATAGGATTTTTCACTGCTTATTAAAATAAATCAGGTTATCTCAAGTATTTTTTTTATTGTTTTCTTTGTAAAGTTTAACTTTTTTTAAAAAGAGTTTTTTGTTTTCCAATTTAGTATAATTAATTAATGAAATACAAACATAAGATGCTCACTTCTTAATATTTTGCTTGATTTGTTTTTCAGCCCATTGCTCTAATGGCGTGTGCGGTCTCTTTCGATGTCATCATGCATCCTTTTATGACGATAAAGTTGTTGTTGAGTTGTTTATAATAATGAGAAATGTCAACAACATAGCAATAACAAGTCGTTTAACAAGTTATATTTCTTTCTTCTCTCGAACATAATATTATCAGCTCATCTTTTATAGTTAATTATTGCAAAAGAAAATCATTTCATTTATTGATGATATTTTTTTAATTATGTTATTAGATTATTCAACTTTATTGAATGAACAAGTGAATGACTCGTATTTAAAAATATTCTTCACTTTTAAGAAAATATTAGTCTTACTTAATTTTTTTCTATTAAAATAAAATAAACATCTCGCATGTAACTACTAGTCATCCAAGTAACCAACATTTCAGCCAAATATGAATAAAATTTCATTTATACAACCATCACTAATCACTAGATGCTAAAAATTGATTTAATCATATTTTTTTATAAAATTCTTTGTCACATGTCACCTCATGATTATCAATAATAATGACATTTAAAGTAACCTTATCATAATTAAAATATATTCGGTAGAGTGGTCCACCATCACCATGCCACAATTCTTAGGTGATGTGATGCCGCTCAGCTGGAAAAAGAAAAAAGAAAAAAAGATGCTATATTCTTGTCCGCTATAATTAATCATCTGCCTGTTTTTCTGCAAGGAATATAATGCATTAGTTCAAGCTTAAGTTTTATCCATGAATTACTGATTTTTAAAAGATATTTTTTATATTAATTTATCAAAATAATTTAAAAATATTTTTTTTAATTTACAATAAAAAATAAAAATATTTTTTAAAAATTTTCAAAAACATTGCTGAAGAACAGTGCCAATCACCCTTTATTTGCCAAATATCTTACTGTGGAGGCATCTAAATATTGTTTTCTTACAAGCTATTGATTTAGTAATGTGATTTAATTTGTTTTTCGTATAAAACATAATAAATTAATATTTTTTATATATTGTTTTTTAAAAATAAAAAGAGCCTAATAAAATTAATTTAATTTTTTTTAATAAAAATATAAACAATCTTTTGACGGTCTGTAGACATTCCCCTGACTTTTGGCCACAAAAGTTGAAGAACAACGCTTCTGTGTTCACAATATTCTCATTCTACGGGGATCAAAACCTTCTGATTTAGAAATCAAATCATTTGGGACCCAACCTTTCATTTATCTTCAATTATTATTACACTAATTAAACATTAATGAATTAACAGAGATTAATTTGGCATTACATTTACGGTGACATGCAATGAAGAATTTATTATTTTTTTAAAATTAATTTCTTGCAATTAACAATGATTAAATCATTTTTAGAAACACAAATGGATATATTATTGAGTCATTCAATTTTTAAATTCGTTTGTCAACCTTTGGTGTTTATCATATGACGTTTTGAATAGTATTCTTTTAATTTTTTTCAAATTAAATATACTATCAAAAACAAGATATCTTATTCTTATAATAGATCCTAGTACTTTTCATCAAGATTTTTCAATTTGATTATGGTGTGTGTTTGATATTATGATAGTTTTTGTAATTATATTTTTTTAAAATAGGTATTTTGAAAAATATTATTACTTTTGGTTTTAAAAAATAGGTTTAAGAATATTCTTGTTTTATTAATGAATTTTCACATGCAAAATTAATGAAAAAGATGTCTCTATAAATAATAAAAAAAAACAGGTTATTTTAGTTTGTAGAAATCAATATTTAAAATGCAGTTATATATGAAGTCTAGTACAGAAGATATAAGCTATTTCGCTAACCAAATAAATATTTTTCTTATGATTTGATACAAAATAAAAATTGTTACAATATCAAACAATATCTTAAAAAAATAAAAGTAACCCGGAATTTAAATATTTATATTCTTATCATAAACAAATTTAAATTACTTTGTTGTCATAAATCAAAGACAAACAAATGATTAATTGTCTTAAATATTTTTCTTTATGGCATGTTTTATTAAGAACTCTAGTGTTTAAGATGATTAAACAACCTTATTGAATCTGAGAATTGGCCTTTATATAGCCTTTACAATAACAAAAATACTGGAAATATGCACCCCACAACAACTCTACATAATATGTGGTATACCAGCATAATAGAAATAACAAACTATCCTTTAACAGTAGGAATTATTTAAAGAAATGCTAATTGATTGCTAACTGCTTTTAACATCCTCCCATAAGCTTGATTGTTGTCAACAATCAAGTTACAGTCATGAATGAACACACTCCCATCAATTCATGCAGCTTTATAAATGCAGCAATCTTCAAGGGTATTGTCATCACATATGCAGCTTATTCTTGAGTATCATATTGAATTAATTATATTGTTTCATCCTTTGTAAGTTCACGGGGGAAATGAAAACGTACATCAATGTGTTTACTGTGCCCATGCATCATAGGATTCTTGACAAGTTTAATTGTTGAGTTGTTATCACAATAAACAATCGTAGGGTTGCTTTGTGCGTGTCCAAGCTTTGCCAGGATCTTTCTCAACCAAACTGTTTGGCAGGCACATCCAGTTGCAGCTATAAACTCAGCTTCTGTAGTAGATAAAGATATCATAGGTTGGTTTTTAGAAAGCTAAGATACTGCACCAGAACCAAAGAGAAATACATATCCATAAGTGTCCTTCCTGTCATTCAAGTCTCCCACATAGTCACTGTCTGTATATGCAACAAACTCTTTGTTCCTTTCCTTCTTGTAATACACTCCATAATAAATTGTCCCTATCAAATAACTTAATATCTTCCTTGTTGCCTATAAATGCATCTTTGTAGGATGTTCCATGTATCTGCTAATAAGATTTGCAACAAACATAACATTCGGCCGTGTAGTAGTCAAGTATAAAAGGCTTCCAACTAACTGCTTATAATAGGTGGTATCAATTTTCTCGCCATCTTCATCCTTTTGCAACCTTTCTCCTGTAACAATTGGACTATGGACCAAATTACATTTGTTCATTTCAAACCTTTCTAATACTTCCATTACATACCTTTTCTGACTAATGAAAATGCCACTAGTTTTTTGTACCACTTCAACTCCAAGAAAATACCTTATTATTCCCAAATTCGTCATCTCATATTCAACCATCATAGATTGTTTGAACTCAGCAAACATAGACTTATCATTGTCAGTGAATATGAGATCATCAACATACAAACTTATAATCATAATGTTACCTTGTATATTCTGTTTGATGAACAAAGTGGGTTAATGAGAACACATTTTAAAGCCTTCTTTCAGAAAATATGATTCTATGCGACTGTACCAGGCACGAGGAGCTTGTTTCAGTCCATAGAGCGCCTTTTCAGTTTGTAAACTTTCTATCTGTGCCCTCAAAATTCATATCCACGTGGTTGCTCAACAAATACTTATTCACTTAATTTGCCATGCAAGAATGTTGATTTGACATCCAATTGATAAATGGTCTAACCTTTTTGAGTTGCAAGTGCCAATATCAACCGAACAATATCTAGTTTTGCTACGAGTGCAAAAACCTCATTATAATCAACTCCATATTGTTTAGTATACCCCTTTGCAACAAGACGTGCTTTGAATTTGTCTTCCTCCCCATTCTCATTGAGCTTTGTTTTATATACCCATTTTACACCATTTTTCCCTCCTACTGGTAATTATGTCAACTCTCACATCTCATTCTTCTCTATGGATTGTATTTCCAAGTCCATGGCAATTCTCCATGTTGCACTTTTGACAGCCTCATCAAAGCAAATAGGATCAACAACAGCAAACATAACTAAGTTAGTCATATATTTTTCTTCAGAAAGTCCTTCCCCACTTTTATAATCCCTCATCCAAATAGATTATTGTTTGTGTCTTCTGTCATATGGGATTAGGGATCTTTCATCAATCATCACACTAGAGTTATCCCTGATGTCTTTACTATGATCATTGACAATTGTTGCTTCATTGTTATTAGTATTAGCAGCAACATCATGTTCAGTAGTTATTGCTTCATTGTTCTCAGTATTAGTAACATCATCTTTCTACTCTAAGTTAACTACTAATGTTTCCTCATGCATGTCACCCCAAACTCAGCTTTTATTTTCTTCAAAAATAATGTCTCTACTCACGATGACTTTTTTGTAACTGGATTAAACAGCCGATATGCCTTTGATTTGTCACTCACTCCAAGTAAAACACAACTTACACTTCTATTATCTAGCTTGCTTCTTGTTGCAATAGGTATATGAACATGAGATATACATCCAAAAACTCTAAAATACTTAATTGAAGGTTTTATTCCACTCACACCTCTTCAAGAGTCATATCTTTTACTACAAGTGTTGGGCATCGATTCAACACATGGACTGCCCAATTTGCTGCTTCAGGCCAGAAAATTGGTGGAATCTTCATGTCATAAAGCATGCTACGAACCATATTCATAATGGTTCTATTCTTCCTCTTTGCAACACCATTCTACTGTAGTGTGTAAGCAAATATCAGCTGTCGACTTATACCATTCTCATTGCAAAAATCATTGAACTCATGAGATGTGTATTCACCACCTCTGTCAATGCGCAACCCCTTTATAGATTCACCTGTTTCTTTCTCTATATGATTCTTGAAGCTTTTGAAGATATCAAAGGCTTGTGGTTTTTCTGCTAAAAATAAACTCATGTTTTGCAACTATAATCATCAATAAAGGTGATTAAGTATATTTTTTGCTATTTGAAATGGGTGTGATTGTACCACATATGTCAAAGTGAATCATCTACAAAACTTGGGATGCTCTCCATGTACTTGCTTTTGGAAAAGGATCCCTTTTTTGTTTCCCTACTAGACATGTTTGGCAAATCCTAGAAGGTGTCTCGAATTTAAGCAAACCTTTAACCATCATCCTTTGCTCAAGAGTCTTCAAGCCACTATAACTAAGGTGGCCATATTTGCTATTCCATAACTGAGCTGAATCTTTAGTTATAGTGTGCAAACAAGTTAACATGGCTGGTTGTGAGAAAGGTTGAAGAATGAACATTCTATTTGGGGACATCGTAGTTTCCATAATCAAGCCTTTCTCTAGGTGATAGATTTTGCATCGTCCATGTTTGAACAAAATTACTAGACCCTTTTCTTGCAGCTAACTAATGCTCAACAAATTAGTCTTTAGTTCAGGTACATAAAACACACCAGTAATGATCCATGAGGTGTTATGTGATTGAAATCTCACATTGCCTTTTCCATTAACCACCATGCTTAAGTTGTTTCCAAGCTTTATGATTTCTCTGAATTGCTCATCTAACTCACATAACAATTCCTTCTGGCCTGACATATGGTTACTACATTCGGAGTCAAGAAACCACATATATGTCCTTTGATCTTGAACCTCTTTAATATACGCCATCAAAAGCATCTCTTTGTGAGCTTTTGTGAAGTTTGCTTCCTTTTGTTTACTTGGACATTCATATTGATAATGTCCAAGCCAATGACAATGATAACATTCAACAATAGATTTTCAAAGTTAAATGATCCTCTTCCTTGACCACGAAATCCCCCATGCCCTTGGCCTCTGCCTCTTCCTAACTGATCTTTATAGATTACCTTCAAGGATTGCTCTTCAATTACATGAGCACACATGCGTTGTTCATGCACCATTAAACTACTTTGCAATTGGTCAATAGTCAGAGAATCAATGTCATTTGACTCTTCAATTGAGCAAATAACATAGTTGAAATTTGGCGTCATATCACAGAATTTTCTTAATGACAGTGACATCTTTCATAGTCTCACTGTGATTGCTCATCTTGTTAGCTATGGTGAGAGTTCGAGCAAAGTGGTCATTCACAATTTCTCCTACTTTTATTTGAAGAATTTTGAATTCCCTTCTAAGTGCTTATAGTTGTGCTCACTTGACTCTTGCAGTTCCTTAATACTTCTGCTTCAAAGAATCTCAAATGTTCTTTGTTGTATCTTTGTTCAAGATAGTTTCCAAGATTGATCTGTCAATCGCTTAATAAAGATAGTTTTTAACCTTCAGATCCTTGAGCTTCTGATCATCAATGGCTTTCTTTTGTCCTTCAGTAAGAACAATTCTTTCAGTTGCTTCAGAAATTCCTTGTTCTACTAGACTGCAGAACTCTTTAGATCACAAAAAAAAATTCCATAAGCATTGCCCAATGATCATAGTGACCATCATGCTTTGGAATTGCTGGTTGAACAAAATTGTTTTTAGTTGCCATCTCCTCACTGTCTTTTTGAAAGAACTGCTGCTTTCAAATTTTTTATCAGCCACCTATGACCTGCTCTGATACCAAATATTAATAACTCTTGTGTTTAAGATGATTAAGCAACTTTATTGAATATGAGAATTGACCTTTATATAACCTTTACAGTAACAAAAATATTGAAAATATGCAGCCCACAACAACTCTACATAATGTGTGGTATACCAGCATGACAGAAATAACAAACTATTCTATAACAGTAGGAATTATTTAACAAACTGCTAACTGACTACTAATTGCTTTTAACATGTTTTGTGTTGCAATTGAATCGAATTGTTGTTTTGTTTTGTTTCAAATAATAATTTTTGGTGGAAAGTAATTTTAAAATATCAAAAATATATTATATTGATACACTTCCAAACAAAACATACTTTTAAATACATTCAATAATAATAATATATTTAGATTTTGTTACTGGTGTTCAAGATAATATATTAACTCTTAGTAGATTAACAATATTATTAGTTTCATAGCAATGTTTCGTTACCGTCTTGAAATAAATAAAGAAGATAAATTCAATAAGAACATATCTCCTTGTGTTTTTTTCGTTACCGGCATGGTTGTAAATTTTGTTTTGTTTCGGCTGAAATAGCTGAAACGTTTCATACCAGTTAAAAAACTAGATAAAATGGCATTGTTTTTACCTCGGTTTAAATTTCTGCTCATTCTGAATTTTTTGGCCAAATACCGGCCAAAACGTCTCGGAATCGTTTCGGCCATGTCGTTTCGGCCAAATAGTGTTTTTTTAAATAATGAATAATTGTACAATATCAATCATATTTTTTAATCTGAACGTTAGATTGAGATGAAATTTTACGAGTAGTCTCTTGACATATTTATATATATTATGTTAAAAATCAAATCAATTAGAGAATATAATGAGATTGAGAGATTGATAATGATATCCTCATAATTTTGTTCAGAAAAATAATTTTATTGTGTCTTTTTTTAGATTAAATTGCACAATTTTAAATAATTTATTTTTGGATTTGAACTAATATTTTTTTTGAATTAATATATTTAATTATATATATATACACATATAAACAATATAACCCCGAAATGACTCACCAAAACGCTCTGAAACCAAAATATTCTGTTTCAATTGAAAAAACAAAGTAGCTACCAAAGCAGAATCGACAACCTTGGTTACTAGTGTTCAAAATAATATATTTTTAATGATACCCAAGGGGTCCTGGCGTGAGTGGTGAGGGCACTCTCGTCCCTTAAGAGAGGTCAGGGGTTCAATCCCTACTCTTGTATGGAGCTGACCATTTGGGGAGCACTTTCACCCCTTCGGGGCCCACCCGGTGCGAACGTGGATTGGTCTGGACCTAGTATCTAGGACACCGCGTGGTTTATACCAATATATATATATATATATATATATATATTTTAATGATGCATTTTTATTAGATTAATTATTTTTGATATGTTAATATAAAAATAAGTTTTTTAAATTAAAAAATATATTATTTTCATATATTTATAAATAAAAAATATTTTAAAAAACAATTATTAATACAATACCAAAAACTTGGAAATACCAAAATTATTCCCTCTTTGTAAAGGTTAATTTGTTCCAATAACTTGTTTTTACGATTAAAAAAAAATACTCTTTTAAAAAATTAATTTTGTTTTTTCTTTATTTTTAATGTTTTAAATTATTTTGATATATTTATATCAAAAATAATTTTTAAAAAACAAACAAACAAATTATTTTAATATATTTATAAATAAAATACACTTCAAAAACAATTACAATTATACTCCCAAACACCTATTAACGTGTGCGATTGAGATTGTTTTTAAAATTTTATTTTATTCTGAAATACATCAAATAATATATATATATATATATATATTTAAAATTATTTCTAACATAAAATAATCTAAAAAAAATTAAATTTAAAATAAAATATAAAAATAAAACATTTATAATTTTTTTTAAACTACTTTTAAAACAAAATACCAAACAGGTACAATAGCTGTCTCTCAAAAATCCACACAGCACAACCCACGAGCCATGAAACCGGAATCTCAGTCTCTGTCAGAGACGTAAGTAAGTCCAAAGATACATATTGATAAAGTATCTCCTTCAACGTTCCAAGATTTTTATTACTTTATTATTATAAATATAGATGTATACTATTTAAAACACCTTCTTGCTAGTTGTTTGCCTGTTAGCCTGCCTCCCCTGGGATTTGGACAAAACTCAACTAGTGGTTAGAGAGAGAGTGAAGGAGTGGCAGATGAGTGGTGAAGGTGAAGGAGAGACGCTTGAGTACACGCCCACATGGGTGGTGGCCGCTGTGTGCACTGTCATAGTCGCCCTTTCGCTTGCTGTTGAAAGACTTCTACACTATTGTGGGATTTTTCTCAGGAGGAAGAACCAGAAACCCCTCTATGAAGCCCTTCAAAAAATTAAAGAAGGTCACTTTCTCTCTATCTATGCATTGACATTTCTTGATTTGCATTTGGCAGCTTTCGTGTCTGTATCTTTTGCATTCTTGCATCATATTCGCTTGATTATATGGGATTGACCCTAAGTTTCTCTCCTTTTCCCCGAGTCTTGGTAAAGGATTAGGATTTTCTAGGGGATTTGAAAGTGGTCCTTTTCTGTACTTTATTCTTTTGATGATTAAAAGGGTCATGGTAAAATAATGGAAAAAAGACTCTTTGCATTCTATTGTTTGACAAACGAATCTGTCCTTTTAATGTTGTCTTTCTGAGAGTTGTGTTTATGTTTTGCACAGACAAACATCATTATCAGTTTACTTGTGTGTTTTAATGGAACTTTCTTCTTTTTTGTTGTTGACAGAGTTGATGCTTTTGGGTTTCATATCTCTATTGCTGACTGTCTCCCAGAACTTCATAGCTAAAATATGTGTGCCAGAGAATGTGGTTAACGACTTGCTTCCTTGTAACCTTAGTGATAAAAGAAAACAGAAGAAGGACTTAAATCCAATTCCACAACTTCACATTTTCAAAGTTTCTTTCCTGGTACCATTTCTGGCACTGTTAGGCGTCTTCTGGCTGAAACATCAGAAGCCAATCTTGGTTATTGTGCCAAAAAGGTAACATTTATTTATTTCCTCAACTGTTATTGCTGTTGATCATTGCTGTTGTTCTCTTATTGATACACACTTGGGATTAATTTATAACAGAAAGAGTTCTTTGATATCAATGTTTGTAAAAAGGGAATAGTTTGTAAGCGAGATTCATTATATTTCCAGTATGTTTGATGGTAGACAAAAAAAGAAGGAATATGATTAACCATTACTGCTATATTCTTGAACTAATCTTCTTGGTTATAACCATGTGAATTTCAATTTCATCGAACGTCAATTTTCATAAATTTTATAAAAAGAATTGGATTATAATCATTGTTTTTGTCTTTTCATTCTATGTATCATCATATTTATATGCTAGTGGTTAAAAAAATGCCAGTATTAACTTCTTTTGAGATACATCTGATTAAGATGACATGAGTTTTTAGTGATGTCTTTTTCATTTCTTAGAAATCATTTTTCAATAAGGTGCATTCCAAGTTAAGATAATGATGGTAAAATTTGTTTCCCATTCACTTTCTTGTTCCAATTATATGTGTATAATATGATCTTATTGAACTCCTTGTTCTATAGTCTAGTATAACAACTGGGATATACAAGGTGGATGCTGATACTGTTGGGATATCACCCAGCACATGTAGGCATAAATGTCGGCCAAATTAACAAAGTTCTAAGGTAAAAGGAAAATAAAAGGTGTCAAGAATGTAAGGAGGGAAAGAGAAGAACAGTTCCGTAGTTTCTTCTTTCAGATTGTGCTGTGGCAGAGTGATATAGTCTAATCTTATGCATGTGTTTTTGCAATTCATGTTTTCTTAACACTATAGGTTTCTGCATCTATGCTGATTAATCACAATGATCCCTCATCATTTTTCTCTTTTATTCCCTTTCTTCAGGACAAAGGTACCATTGTTATCTGTGGAAGCCATACACCATCTTCATATCTTCATCTTTGTCCTAGCAATTGTCCATGTAACTTTCTGTGTTCTCACCATTCTTTTTGGAGGTGCAAAGGTGAGAACCTAATACGATTCTTCAGTTTTTGTTTAAATTAAGGTGGTCAGGGTACTTAATTTTTTTCGTTTCTCAATGTTTTATGATTCATTGCTATGATCTAGATTCGTCAATGGAAACATTGGGAGAATGAAATTGCAAACGATCTTTGTGATACAGAGCAAGGTAAAGATATCTGGCAAATTTTTGTGCACCCTTTGTCTAAGATTTGTGCTATAATTAGCAGCTTCATCTCTGATTCATTTTTCTGAATGCCCTGAAAACGTTGTTGCTCACAAACTCTTAGTGCTGTCAGTGGAAGTAAGAGCGCGAGTTGATCAAACATTGCCTTATTCCAGATTAACTTCATGCCTAGTGGATGAGGGAAAAGAAATACCTAACATAATCAGTTTCCCTTTCCCAATAACTTGGAAAACAATTTTAGCAGTTAGTGTTCCTCATTGCTTCTAATATGTTAGTTTTGATCTTGCAGTCTTGAAAAAAAAGTTTACCCATGTTCAACAACATACTTTTATCAAGGAGCACTTTTTGGGAATTGGTAAAAATTCATCTCTGCGAGTATGGCTGGTGAGTCCCCCCCCCCCCTGTCTATTTTATCCTGCTTTCATACTCATATTTAGAAAGTTATATGGCAAACTGGGCTCTAATTATGGAAAGCCTTTCAAAACAATATATTTATTCTCTATGGGGTTAATACCCTTACTTTATAGAGGTAGCCGAAATCCTCATACTCGTAAGGAAATCCCATAATACACATCGACAATTTTACACCAGCAGATAAGAATATTCTCCAAAATAGGAAATTCAAAAATTGAGTTGGAACTTGAAATGAATCCTAAAACAGATTTGGACTCAGGGTGGTCTAACTTGTGTGGGTTGGGGAGTTGGCTTTTAAACCATCAAATGAAGTTGCCTGAACAGATCAGGCATTTTGCAGGTCATTTGGCTACATGATTATTCTGCAATCATCATCTAAAGATCTTATCATTTTCATCTCCTCCCGAGGAAAAAATGTAGCTCTTCCCTTCAGTCACATTTAACCAAAACTCTAATCATCATTCTTTTTTTCATTATTGTAATATCAGAAACAAAATAAAGCATTCCTCATGAGGAACTAATTTTAGTTTAACCACTAAATAATTTGAGGAGAACAATTTTCAGTATCTTTTTTGCCAGCTCAAGGAGCCATGTCCTGATCTTGATTTTTTCGTTTCCTCTTTTTTTTCTTTTTCTCTTCAGAATTCCTTTTTCAAGCAATTCTATGCATCTGTGACCAAGTCAGATTACATAACTTTACGGCTAGGATTCATCATGGTAAAGTATTATTCAAGGTCAAATTTGTCTTAAGATCATTAGCTTGCATCTTCCTATGTTACATTTTATTACTTGTTTCTCTGTGTATTTGTTGGTTTTTCCACAGACACATACCAAAGGAAACCCAAAGTTTAATTTTCACAAATACATGGTACGTGCCCTAGAAGATGACTTCAAGACAGTTGTTGGTATAAGGCAAGTGATATCCAAGAATACCTTTTTAAGGCTAGAAATTCATATTGCTTGTTTTGCTTATTGTTAGTCTCACATTTCTCATATTTGTCTGTTCATTTATTCACTCAATTTTTCCATGGTTGCAGTTGGTATCTTTGGGTTTTCGTGGTCATCTTCTTATTGCTGAATATCCATGGTATGCTCATTGATTAATTTGTAGACCATATACTTGATATCTGTGCCAAATGTCAAGTGTTGTTGCATCTCTCCTATTTTAATTTCACACTTATGTTCTCACTACACAAAATCAATCTTCTTCCAAGCAAAATTTAATCATACCTTTTTTGGTGTTCATGTTTAGTTTTTTCTTTTAAAGTGTTAACTATCAACCAACACATTTTATGTACTCATTTGTTAAATTTCTTTGATTGATCCTCATTATTAATGCCCTGAGAATATACTATAAGTTCATACCACACTTTCTTATTCCAGATCACTGATTTAAATGTACCTCCTGACCATTGGATTGAATCAATAGTTGTATGCTTTGTTTGTTGAACTTGGACTGGTGATTTGTCCCCTTTTATTGTTCTCCTGCCTGATGTGGATCATCATTCACTTTTTCTGCTGGCAGTAGTTAATAAGGTGGTGGTAGTCAAATCAATATATATAATATTTAACTTAGAAAGTTGATTCAGTAAGGCAAGTTTATAAATGTACTATGTGGTCACAATGTCTTTTTTACCTTGAAAGGGATCAAAGAAGTTAATTTATTGAAGACAAGGTTTCTAAATTCCCAGAGTTACTGTTTTTGGAAGAATACCAGAATTTTGTAGCATGAATCCTGTAATTGTAGACTGCATCCGTAGGGCCTATATATAGATTTCCTAACACAAAAGAAAAAATGAAATCTGACAACTGTTGCATATGGTTTTTTTTCTGTCTCTGCTCATTTTGGGAAAATATATCTGTTAGAATGATTGTTTTCTCTTTCTTCTTATGCAGGTTGGCATACATATTTTTGGATAGCATTCATTCCTTTAATTGTGAGTGGACCCGTACTCTTTAATTCTATATCTACCAATTTACATGTGCCTTCTTTCTTTGTCTCTCCTTCAGCTACCTCACAAGAGATCACACCTAGTCACGATACACTTAAATCACAAAATGTTATGATTCTCTGGAGGGAGATTGATTAGAGGAAAAAAAAATCAGAAACATGCTTAGAAAATATTCTCTCTTCTTGCAGTGAACATGCAATGCTCTAGTTCTTCCAAAGTTTCATCACATACAGACAAAGTCATAAACATGCTTGAGTCTATAAACAAGAATTCTAATTCCTTAATCCAATTCATTAATGTTATAGTTTTTGTTTTAAGGAGTTACATTGACAAGTTTTTGAAACACATGACCTGCTTCTGCCTACCCAAATTTTCTAAAAGGTTGACATTATTTAGATGAGTGTCCTGTGCGTTGAGTTTCAATTGGAGTGTGTTTTCTGCGTTAATGCTTCCTGCCTACCACTTTTACCATGACTTCACTCACGTGAAACAGCAGTGTTTTTGTTGTTTGATCATCATTGATTTCCATCTTGAATGCAATGCTTAAGAGATGTGATATTGTTACAGTAGAAGATAAACTAACTTAGACGTCATTGTGATTACTTCTATACTACAAGTTATTGCTTTGATGGAACATGGAGGACATAATATTGTGGTTGAATCAGGGACAGCATCTTTTATAATTTCAGATTTATTTTTTGTTACGGGTTTGTTACCATTCTTATTGACAATTAACTTCGACTTGTTTGGATCTTTAGATAGCACAGTGGTTGGTGCATGTAGTTTCCTCGAAGTGGAAACCGTTGATCATACCCTTGTTCAATATTCAGAGATGTAGATGTATCCACAAACAATTATAGATCCCCATGAGATCCCTGGCTACTCTCTGCTGTCAGATTAGTACTGTTAGTTAACCCAAATGAGACTTCAAATGACTATCATCCACCTAGAAATAGTCATCATAGTGATATGGTTAGTTTTTAGTATAATGTATATGAACCATTTCCTGCATTTACGCACCCTTGCACTTTTGTATTCTCTTGTAATCAGTTTTTCATATGAATGCATAGCATGGGCATTTTTAAACAAACATTGCTGGCAATGAGAAACATTTTGGATTCATAGGAGACATGAACTGGGTCTTGTAAGTTGATCACATGTTGATTGAGCTAGCTCAATGGCTTTCTATAAGAAACTGCAATTACCTTGGTGTGGGTTATTTTTCCACTTTCCAACTTGTTGTTACTCCTATTCCAAGTTTCATGTATGCAATTGTTTTCCAGCTTCTTCTCGCTGTTGGCACTAAGCTGGAGCATATAATTAACCAGTTGGCATATGAGGTCGCTGAGAAACATGTAGCCATAGAAGGGGAACTGGTAGTTAAACCATCAGATGATCACTTTTGGTTCCACCGACCTGCCTTTGTCCACTTATTGATCCATTTCATCCTCTTCCAAAATGCTTTTGAAATTGCATTTTTCTTTTGGATCTGGGTAAGCTGATCTTTCCCGGTAGGTTTTCAGCATGGATTCATTGAGACGCACTTAATAATATTAATAACAATATGCTACTATCCATCTACAGGTTCAATATGGCTTTGATTCCTGCATAATGGGGCAGGTCAAATATATAGTTCCACGGCTAATTATAGGGTAGATGCTGCTGACCTTTTCTCCTTTGAAATCTTGTACTACTTTGGTTGAATAACTCTCCCTGCTAATCAATAAACACCATTGTTCAATTCAGGGTGTTTATTCAGGTGCTCTGTAGCTACAGCACTCTTCCTCTTTATGCCATTGTCTCACAGGTGGGTAACGTTGTGTTGGCCATTGTTAAACATGACTGTGCCTTTGCTCATGAAACTTTTCAACTTGACTTTTCTTTTTCTGAAAAGATGGGAAGCTCTTTCAAGAAGGCAGTATTTGAGGAGCATGTGCAAGTAGGGCTTACTGGCTGGGCTCAAAAGGTGAAGAAAAAGAGAGAGCTAAAAGAGGCAGGCGAAGGATCTAGGGAGGCAAGCTCCCATGTTTCTGGTGGAGGGCTTCTGCTGGGGAGACTGAAAGGGTTGAAGGAAGCCGGTGAAGGTTCTGCTCAATCCAGTTCTCATGAAGGTTCTACTCTGGGAAAAAATGCTTCTGCTCCTGTTCCTCCGGAGGCTGAGCCTTGAGTTGCTTCTGGCAGGAACTTTACAGCTCAAAACTAGGATTGCTGCCATTGTAATAGGAGGGGCAAGCCTCCCAGCATCATAAATATTTGTGTTTATATATTCATACAAATAGTTATTGGCAGTTATGTAAGACTATTTGTGTTTATATACTCAAAACTAGGATTGCTAGCATGGCTGTATTTTCAAATGAGTGTTTTTATGTAAGATTAATTTGCCATATAAATGGCTATTAACTTTTGCAGTTTCCTTTTTGCTTTGTCTATGGATCTGATTCGAGTGCTTCTAGTATCTTTACAATTTCATGTTGAACGATGATTTGCCTGGAAGGTCAATTGCAGGATCACAGTACCACATAACACCGTCTATTTCCGGCTGCAGATGAAATGGTCTCAGTTTTTGGTTTCTAACCGGTAATAGCGAGGTCTTTTTAGCTGGAACATGGGAAAATATCAGTTTAGATCTGGGTTTTTGTTCGTTTTGCTTCAATGTTTCGTATCAGTTAAAAAAACAAGACAAAACAATGTTGTTTTTACCTCGAAATTCTGAATTTGTTGGCTTAATACCGGCTGAAACGTTTCGGTTTTGTTCCGTCTATTCTGTATCAACCAAATAATTTTTTTTTTTAAATAACAAATAATTTTACAATATCAATTATATCTCTTAATCCGACTGTTAGATTGAGATAAAATTTTACGAGGAGTCTCTTGACATATTTATATATATTGTGTTAAAATTTCAGAGCAATCAAAGAATATAATGATCTTATGAGATTGATAATGAAATTCTTGTAATATTATATATGCTCATAATTAATTTCAGAAAAATTATTTTATTGTGTCTTTTTTTAGATTAAATTGCACAATTCTAAATAATTTTATTTTTAGATTTGAATTAAAAAAATAAATTAATATATTTAATTATATATATATATACACATAATAGTATAATCCAAACGGGCGTGTCGAAATACTTCAAAACTACAATATTTCATTCTAATTAAAAAAAAAAAAAGGGAATTGATATCCGGTTTTAATGGCGTTGTTATGGCAGACGTTCTTTCACCATTCGTACCTCAACATTCCACCTCCTTAAATGGACTCGAGATCCACTTACTTAGAGTTTCGTGTCTCACCAGAGACGGAGGTGGCATTATTCACAAGCCATTACTGGTGGTGGTCCATCTGACATTTATGCGTCTTCACTCCTTCCCTTTTGTTATTGTACTGTTTTTAAGTTCTACCCACTGCTATAAGCTATTTTATTATATTTTTAAAAGATTTATTTTGTGTTTTTTTTTATGTTAATATGGGTATTAAAATTATTGTCAGAATTTAAATTCTTAGTGTTTTAAATATGAAATTTGTTGGTGTGCAAGTAAAATATAATAAATTAGTGTGTTGTTGTATTTTTTTTTGTTTAAGTATTTGTTAATAAATATAAAAAAATAAATAAATAAACTAAAAAAATAATAATTCAATAATTTGAATAGCATGCTGCCAATCCTCTAAAAAAATACAAAAAATCATATCATTTAGTATTTTTCATACAGAAAATTCAAAACAATATGTATTTACATATATTTTAAGATTTAATATCTAGTTTATTGGATCCATGAGACTTTGATTAATATTTCAATAATTAACAAATTTAATTTATGAGAATTAATGGTAAAAATTCTGATATAAATATTGGGTCTATAAGTAAGATGATATTTAAATATCTAGAGCTCGCCAAAAAATTCATAGAATTATTCTAAGTTCTTACCAATTTTTAATTGGAGTGTTTTTTAACCACGACGCATGAGTTGTGAAAAATCCATCCATCTTCAAGGATAGGTTAACTATACTAGGATATCGACATAGATTCTTTTCATAAAATCTATTATGGGCACATGAGCATGTAATAAAATTCAAAAAAAAAAAGATTTATTCACATGAATAAAACATACCCGTCAAAACTTTTAAACCACATTTAAAATCATACTATGCAACTTACCTCAGGTAAGGTGTATTAGGGGTGCTAATAATTCTCTTTTACGCAATCAGTCTCTTATTCTCGAATCTCTAATAAGACCAATATACTCGGGGGTTCCTAGCGACTCTGAACCAAACAACTAGGAAGCGACTCCATCTACCCCCGACATCACACATCTACGTGGAACATAATAACGACTCTACTAAAAAAGGTATTTTTCCAAACTATACTGGACTAGGCTTTTTGTTTTTAATATGGTTTATTTGTTTTGATTTGTTTAAATTTTTTCATTTACCTTATTTTGTTTTATTTATGCTTTAATATATTTTGTTATTTTGCTCATATGTGTGTGTGTATCTTCATGCATTGTTAGTTTATTTGAGATACATCGTTTGGGTTACACATGGAAACTTCAGGTTAAGTGAGAGACTAACAACTTATTTTAAGACTTGTAATCAATGTTTAAGTTTGTATACCCCAAGTCTTTGTTGAGTGCTTAGACTAATAATGATTGATATACATGTCATCTCATTACTTATTGAGCCCCCATATCAACTTCACAAAGGGTGATCTCTAAGATAACGAGGGATATTTTTTAGAGACCATAAACTAAACCTATCCATATATCATGAAAAACAATATAAGAACTTGATTTTAAGGTGTGTTCTCTACAATATTGTTTTGCATTAAACTAAGCCCTTCTTGAAATATTTTGAATTCAGGACTTACGTGATGATACAATGACCATCACTCAAGAAATTCTTATTGTATAGTTTGAGCAAAAATCAAAATTCATGTTCACTATGCAAAAGTTATGACTACATGTCAACCATTGAAAGACAAATTGGCACAACTCAAATAACTAGAGACATACTAATATGTCAACATGTGTATGTCATGCATTGCTCGAGTTTATTTAATTAGATTTTATGATAATAAAAATAAATAAATACCTAACAATTTAAATTTTAAATGAAAAAAACATATGTTTTTTTTAAGATGAACTCCCTCTTTTTGTTTATATGGTTTTTTTTTTGAAAAATATATAATTTATTTATAAGCATTATATTTGTTTTAATAAAAACTTGTAATGATTAGAATAAATCTTTGTAAGAATTTGGTGATTTAAATCATGAAAAAATAATTAATTGAAATTTGTATTCCTTACTCATGCATTTCTTTTATGTTCTAAAGAGAGTATTTTATAGGGTTTTTTTTAAAAAAAAACAATATTATAAATGATCTAGAAAGCCAAATTTCAATGATAAATATTTTTTTTTATGATTTTGATGGGGTTATATGAAAAACAAAAGAATAATTAATCTAAGGAAAAGTAAATAAGAATTTACAAAAAAAAAGATAACAAAATAATTTTTTTTTATTATTTTCAATCGAGGATTTTTAAAATATCTCATATTCATTCAAATATGATTTTTCATAGAATATATTATTAATATCTCCATAAACAAAATTGATCTTATTCCAAAATAATGTAAAAATTGAATGATTTTTAAAATAAAATTTGAATAACTTTATTTGAAAGACAAATTTATTTAAAAAAAAAAAAACAAAAAAGAGAGGTGTTCTTAGGCTTAGAAAGTCAAGCTCATACACTTTACTATTTTATTTTAAAGCACTTTTAACCATATTGTTTTCAAATATGTTCACTTATTTTAACATCATAATGAACTTGTCTCGATTAAGGCATTTGTAGAAACAAAATTTTATACCACTCAAATAAAAATTATACAAAATGGCAAACAACAATTATAAATCAGAAGAATAAGGACTAAATTACATAAATAATATATCACAAATTGAGATTGAATGATGAAATTGAGACAAATAAAACTTTTACAAAATAAATAAAACTTGAAATATCAATAACCTAGATAACAACATGAAATTTTGAAGAGAGAGAGAGAACCACACCAGTGACTATATGTCGTACCATTGTTATTATTGACATCATGATGATTCCAACTTAATGATAAAATTATGTTTTTAGTTATTATAAGGCGTCACACATACTATTACAAAATCATAGGCACCTCATATACACTGTACTGTGCAATGCACACATCAATCCTCAACCACTTGATAATAAATAAAAAAACAAAACTAGATGGAAAAGATAAAAAAAAAAAGCTTTTGCATGCAATCTTTATTTTTTTAAGGGGTTAATTATGATATGTTACTGTTCTTAAGAAAAATGAAATGACATAAAAGCTCTTGGATGTAAAGTTTCAAATATTTTCCTTTTAAGAGAAAATTAGTAATTCTATGGTAATTAAAAATATGGAAAAAATATCCTATCACCAATCATTTTGATATTATAATCTAATTTTAATTTTTTAATCGATATTGTGGGACTATGATAAGAAAAACCAAATATTTACAGGTTATTATCATGTAGTGTGAA
>CM055438.1:7987729-8080681 GCA_029228465.1 Salix viminalis | reverse complement strand
AAACCTGGACCCAAACCCGACCCACCAAATCCCACTTCCTTCTCAAAATTTCCCATAGCAAAACAAAAAACCCAACAACAATACCCTACTACAGTCTCACCGTCGCCACTGGACTCCATCGCTAGTCCCCCTCTAAATGAAACACACCCCTCCCATTTAAACCCCGCCACCGCCACCGCCACCGCCACCGCCACCGCCTCAGCCACCCCCATCACAGGAGCTTATTGCCATTTATTTGTTTTTTTTTAAAATGACGCTCCATTCAATAATAATCCAAAAGCTACTAACCACGAACGCCCATATAGGGCGGCGAGTGGCAGCCCACCACTTGAAAATTTACACTTATGGAATGCGTAATCAAGTCTCCATTATCGACTCCGATAAAACTCTCATCTGTCTCCGGAATGCTGCCAGTTTCATTTCTCATTTGGCGCATGATAAGAACGCGAGGTTCATGTTTGTGAATACGAATCCTCTGTTTGATGAGATAGTGGAGCAAATGACGAAGAAGATGGGAATTTATAGCCCAAGAGATAACATTATGTGGAGAATGGGTGGTTTCTTGACTAATAGTTATAGTCCTAAGAAGTTTAGATCAAGAAATAAAAAGGTTTGCCCTTTCTTTACTTTAGGATCTTTTTCTTTAATTGAATTGTGAATATGAGTGTTTTTTTTATAAAAAAATCATATTAAAAACTTTTGTATTATATAAAGATTCATTCTATTGTTTTTGTATTTAAAACTTTTTTTTTAATTGTTTGATGATTGTATTTCTTTTATTTGTGCTGTTAAGGTTTGTTTTGGGCCAATACAGCCGCCAGATTGTGTTGTGGTGTTGGATACGGAGAGGAAGAGCTCGGTGATTTTGGAGTCTGATAGATTGCAGGTTCCCATTGTGGCTTTGGTGGATTCAAATATGCCATGGGAGATTTACAAGAAGATCGCGTATCCAGTGCCTGCTAATGATTCTGTTCAGTTTGTGTACTTGTTTTGCAATATAATTACCAAGACATTCTTGCTTGAGAAAAAGAAGTTGAAAGCACTAAAAGGACATAGTCGCAAAGAAGAGCAAGATCTTTCCAACAAAGAATTGAGGTGCTATAGAATTTACGTAATTTGTTAACCTCTGTTTAGGGTAGTGCCTTATAAGGTGTGTTGTGTAAATAATGTTTATTGCAAGAGAAACAACAGAAAATACTAATGCTCTGTTATGAAATGGGTAGGAAAATCCATGGTTCGGCTAATTAGATCAATTATGGATGGTGAATGATGTACATGTACTGATTGATATCTAGAGAAGAACTTGGACTGGTGTTGCTATTTAGGCTAAAGCTGGAAAATGGGTATAAAGATCTATACTTGAGTGATTTTTTTTGTTGTGGCAATAGAAGCTCTATGATGTGAAGGATTATGTTTTTTATTGTTTTGATTTTTCTAGTGTCATATGATCTTGTTTCTCATAAGTTAATTTCCATCCTGATGTAGAAAATAGCTATAGAACTCGTATGAGAATTCAAGTTTCAGCAGATATCTATTGTAGATGTTGTACTACGGAGAATTCTTTTGGTTGTGATATATATGTTAAAAGGGACACTGGTCATTTAAGATTCAGTTGCGCTATGGTGTGCTTCTGTTGCCTTCTTTTATTTCTAGATTGAAGGCTATTCTCTAATTATGGTCCACTGAAATGGGTCCTGGAAGGAAGAAGTTAGTGCAGTCCTACCCTTTAGCATCTAGTTGCTGTTAAGATTTGCCTGCACACCCTTTATATCCCAAGTCCAAGACTACATTGTTACCAAAGAAGGGCTTCTTTTAGATGTAGGATGATGCGTTTATCGTTCTAGTTTAGTTTTTTTGTCGGTTTTGGGATGTGTAATATAGATTCATATGATATAGTTCTTACTATTTTGATTCATGTATAAAGTACTTGCTATTTGCATTACAAGAGAAAATTGATATAATCTTTGGATGAAATTAAGTTGTGGTATTTGTTTATGGGAGATATAATGCTGATATCATGTTTGCTAATGTTTTTGTTTTTAGTTTTTGTTTCCATTTGGTTGTGTGTGCTGTGTGGAGTTAATATATAATGTTTTTCAAGTTGTTGAGGTTATTAGTCCGAAATTTTATTATCTTGAAATGTTTATTTATTACTGATTTTTTTTGAACTGGCTATTCATTAGAGACAAAGCCTTACCTCTTAGTTATGTGAAGTACAGAAAGCAAATTAGTGCAAGGTTTTTTAATTTTATGCTGAGTTAGGTATAATGTGTTCATTATACTGTTGGGTTCTTCTTGAATCGATAATTGGGTCCTGGTATCTAGAACTTAATGTTTATAGAACTATGTGATTGACTTTTCACTTGAGGTTTTGTTATGACATTAAATTGTGTTTTGAAGCAAGGAAATCCAAGAAAGTGTGCAAAGCAAGGAGAAGAGTAATATCAGCTCTCCCAATTGGTGAAGTGCTTGTTGTTCCTTATCAGAACTTAGCACCTACTTCTGATGGTAATGGTTTTCTACTTGATGTGGTGGCTTGTTTAAATTAAAAAAGTAAAAAAATATTTTAGTTTGATGTGTCCCTTTGTTCCTTTTCCCTCTTTACATGTATAAAAATAACTCCCATGGGTTGAATGCAGATATTGCAGAAATTAAGAACCTATTGGACAAGATTGTTGTGGTGAAGTTCAATGACACTTTGGGAACAGCTGTAGGGTTTAATGGCCCCAAGTAAGCTTGAATCCTCAACCTAGATATTTCATTCTCTGTGCATCATATAATTTGATCTTTTGAAGGAAACATAATGAATGAGTTGAATTTCAATAGTTGGAGTAATCTAGTCCTTTCACTAAACAGACAAAGGCTTGCTGAGACACATGTTTACTTCGTACTTTATCATGTGTTAAATTCGTGTGGCCATACTTTTTTTTTTTGCAGGTCTTTAATTGGAATTCGCGATGGTTTGACATCTCTTGACTTGATTGTTAATCAAATTCAGGCAAGCTTTCTTTCTTTTGTATGTAGGGTTTATTTTGTTATCTTTGATCTGACACATCCCACTGCTAAAAATCTGCAGTCTCTCAATTTGACATACGGATGCCATATCCCTTTGGTGCTTATGAACACTATCAGAACTCATGATGATTCCTTGAAGGTTATTTGTCCTTAGCATCTCCTCTTGGAACTGTGCTCATGTTCTATCAGAATCTACTCATTGGCATTTTCATGCAGGCTTTGGAGAAATATTCCATGTCAAATGTTGATATTCTTCCTCTTAGTCAGGTGTGCAATTTTACCCATGTTTGGTTGTTTTACTATACATGCCAATAGTTTTTGTTGAAGGCATGATTTATAGCTTGCTCATACTATGATTGCATTTATGTAGGGCCAACATCCTCAAAAGAAATCTTCCGATGGACAGAGCATTGCAGATGAATTGTATTACTCTCTTTACTTTTTGTTCTTTTAACATATTGAAGGTCTAAGTACCCTGTATAAACTCTAAAAACCCTTGAAGTTTTTCCCAATTGCTCCTTAATGCTCAAAGAAAGTCAAGTATCAAGCACTGCAGCCTTAGAACTATTATTAAACCTGCTAGTTGTTTTTAATAGCTCATAGTGCTTTACTACTAGAGATAAATCATCTTGAGAAAGCAAGTATGATAGTTGATTTTTTGAATCTAGTAGAATTCCAACACCTACTATTAGCTGGCTTGTGCAATCCTGTACCTCTAGTATATCACTTTCATAACTTCAGCTCCTATACATTTCTTCCTTTCCTTCTCATTCCTTGGATTTTGGCTGTCTCATAGTTTCATATTAGATTCTAAGGTCTGTTGTCTTGTCAAAGTGCTTTTCATGTTTGCTAGAATAACGTTTCAATGACTAATTTTACTACCTATGACACTTTCCTCTCGTGCAAATTTTTGTTAGTAGCTTGACTTTTACCTGATTATTTATTATTTTCTAAAATATTGACATTTCTAGCTTACTGTATGTTTATCAAATCAAATCATTTACCATTCTATATCTGCTGAACTGGAACATTCTTTTTGCTAATCTTGGGTTCAATCTCAATAATGCTTCTCTTTATAATTTTTGTTATATTTGACCCAAAGGTCTTGTTTCTTCCATCAAAAACTTTGGAAGTGCTTCGGTGAAAAATAACATTACATCAGAGAACTTTTGTTACAATATTACCTTTTTCAGCTTCTAATATGCTAATTCTGTCTTGAATTTGGCCATAGGTCAAAAAATTCCTGATGGTTGTTCTCTCTATCTCTGATTTTTCCTTGTCTTTGGGTTCATATGAAGGTATCCATCTGATCATGCTGCAGCCTTCCTTTCCCTAATGAAAAGCAGTGGAACACTGGATTTATTATTATCACAGGTACTCAATTCTTAAGGATGTTACACCACTTGCTCATGCACTTTGCTTATTTCATGTTTCACTCTAGCAATTTCTGTTATCAATTTTAACTGTGATCTTTTTATTTCTTGTCCTATAAGTTTTTTGGGTCTATGTTCATTAGAGGTTATCGATGCATTTTGTGTTCCATAAGATAGTATTATTGACGCATGTGTTTGCAAAAATGTTGTAAATGCAACATTAGCAGGTGACAAATAATAATTATCCTTGTTTAAAATGTTCAAGGGCTACATTGACCAAAAAAACAAGGATAGGTCACCAATAGGAATTCAAGGTTGAGTACCTGTTTTGCCATTGCTGTTGTCCCTATTTCTTATTACATGATATATAAAACGAATACAATTCATTTATCTGAAAATGCAATAAGAGTGCATGCTAGCAGGGTGAACCATAGTTGTTAATTCTGTTCCGTTCCGTTTCGAAAAACCGAGACAAAACGGCGTCGTTTTCGTCTCGGTTTTAATTCCGGCCAAATTCCAGCCGGAACGTCTTGGTTCCGTTCCGGGCGTGGCGTTCCGGGCTCAAAATCTATTTTTTTATTTTTTAAAAATTATTTTTGACATCTATACATCAAAATAATTTAAAAAACATTAAAATATTTTAAATAAAAAAGAATTCAAATTTTAATTATGCTTGTTAAATTAATATTTTATTTTTTTCATATATATATATATATATAATTAATTATATATGAACAGTACGACACCGAAACGGCACGCCGGAATGCTCCGAAACCGGAACGTTATGTTCCAATCGAAAAACCGGAACAGCAACCGGAACGGTATTGACAACTATGGGGTGAACAAATAACCTCTGTTCTGAACTTATTTTCCAGGGAAAAGGAGTACGTACATGTTGTGAGCTCTGATAATGTAGCAGCTGCAGTTGATCCAAGTAAGTACCCTTTTCAGTTTGTTTATTTATCTATTTTAAAGTCTTGCTTTTAGCTCTTTGTCCTTGTAGTTTTGATTATTTAGTTTCAAGTCTTATTTTAGTTCGTTAACCGTATGCCTTTTTGTTTCTATTTCTTTTGCTATACTTAAGAATCATTCTTTCTTACATTTGTGCTCCTTGAGTGTTGATTCAGGAATCATGAGTCATTTGAGCCAAAACAACATTGAATATTGTGTGGAGGTACTCAAAACAGTTTTCATTAGCACTCCTGCTTTGACTCAAAATCCGTGTTTAATTCTTAATTATTTTCAGGTTACACCAACCTCTTCATATCTTTCAAAAAGTAAAATGGTCAATCAGCGGCAAGGAATGTTTGAGGTGTCACCTTCACTTTCACTTCCTTTATAATGCTTCATTCTTTATTTAGATGCTTTTGAATTGTGGTTTGCTTGGATAATCAATAATAAGAATTTTGATGAATGAAGATGCTAAAAGATTGAACACATTTTCTTTATTTTTCTCGTTAAAAAAATAAAGCACTAAAATTTTAGTGTTTGGTCTTTATTTTGTGCAAAAGCTATGATATTTTGAAGGTTTGAATGATCAGCACTACATATCTAGTCAGAAAAACTGTATGAAATATAAATTGTGCTAACTGTTCAAAGAATAAATTGGTTTGCAGGCTGCAAATGCAATATGCATCTTAATTATGTTTGTCTTGAATACATGTCCTGCTAAGCTTGCACATGAAGTTCTAGATGTTTTTGGCTGAAATTGTCAAATAATTGTCCTGATTCTAATTCCTATTGCCCAATAACATATTCTATTAACTTAAGCAAAGGGCTTGAATGTCAGCACCTCATTTTATTCTTAAGGATGCATTTATAATGTACCATTGTTGAAGATCACAACTTGGTTAGTCCTAAAATGGTACATGAATTACAGGCTCTTTTAACATATTAAGTATTCACCGAGTGTTCAGGCTGTCTGATGGCCTTGAGGTTCTGTTAAATCAATAGGCAGTACCTTGTCTGTTTGGTTGTAGCTAACAATTTCTTTTCAATATATGTGCTATGCAGCTTGCAGAAATAACACGAACAGTTCCTAAAGATGTGAGTTCTGTAGTTTTCCTTTCTGCCTTTGCGTTTTTGAGACTTGTATTTGGTAGTGAAGTGGATCCCATTGTTTTCTTCACTTCTTTTTATGTTAAAATCATGTCGGGATGCTTAAAGTTTGAAAGATAATTATGATTAGCTTTGTTTAATGGCACAATTCTATAATCATTTACTGAACAATTTCTTTTTGTTTCTCCTTCAAAACTTTCCATATCATTATCATTCATGAAGTCGACGGAGAAGTTCAAATTTATCGACACAAGAAGTTTGTGAGTTACCTATATACTCTTGTCAACTCTCCTGATAAAACAGGCAACAATTTGTTGCTTTATCCTGTCATTTTTTTTCTTTTTGTACAGGTGGGTAAATTTGAAAGCAATCAGAAGGCTTGTAGATACCGATGCCCTGAAGATAGAGAACCTGTCTATTTCAAAGGTGTACCATTATTTTACACACTGAGGGCTTATGATTATTAGATAAAAACCAGGAATAATTGAAATGACTTATTTTTAGGAAATGGAAGGTGATCAAATTGTTTTGCAAGAAACAGCAGCTGGTTCGCCTATGCAGGTATTCATATATATTTTTGTGTTTTGTGAGAGTTTTTTGTTAACTTCTTGTGCTCTATAACTAATGACTGCTGTCATCTTATGATTACTTTTTTTTATTGAGCCAGTTATTTGATAAAGTCATCGGCATTAATGTCCCTCAATTTCGGGCTGTGCAACTAAATGCAACATCAGACTTGCTTCTTCTTCAGGTTTTGGACGTGGCCATCTTGGCTATGTTATCATTTTCCTACTGAATAAAAATACTAAAGACTCTTAATTTGAGATTTATAATTTTTGTGGCTGTATTTCTACAGTCAGATCTGTACTCCACCTCTGAAGGCGTTTTAGTTCGGAACACAGCTCAAGCTAACCCTGCAAATCCATGTATTGAGTTGGGACCTGAATTTGAAAAGGTGACTATAATTGTTGCTAGGTTACTGCTTTATTTGTATGTTACCAGTGCTTGAAGCTCGTGTTCTTTTCTCAGGTCAGTGATTTCCAACGCCGTTTCAAATCCATTCCTAGCATAGTTGGATTGGATAGCTTGAAGGTAGCTGGTGATGTGTGGTTTGGAGCTGGTGTGATTCTGAAGGTATCTTCAACTTCCAATCCTTCTATCGTATTTATGTAATCTGTAGTTATGTCTTGCTGCGTCATTTTCTAAAGTTTTTAAGCTGCATGTGCGAGGGGGTGGATTTTGTATTTTAGTTTATAAGTGGTCACAAAACTCTCATTTCACGTGCGCTGATTCTTTCTGTGTGTGTGGGTGTACATATATATGGATATGGATTTTATTTAAACATGTTTATCAATTGCTTTGTTTTATCATAATATGTGTTTGCAGTTGTTGTCCCATGAATATTTGTAAGACTAATTTTGAGTGGTAGTGCATATCAAAGTTGCAAACCTTTCTTCGTTACCTTCAATTTTGTTTTGAATGATGGATGGCTAAACGTTATGCTTGTTCTGTTATTGTAGGGGAGAGTAAGTATTGTTGCAAAACCAGGGACGAAACTGGAAATTCCTGATGGTGCAGTACTTGAGAACAAGGTAAGTGATTTAAACTCCTGAAAGAACGTTTCTTATCGTAGAAATTAAAACATTGTGGGAACTGTGAAGAAGAAGGCATTAGTTATTGGTTAGGGGGTGGGTGGTTCATCTTCCTTTTCTTCTCTAACCTTTTTCTTTTCTGTGGTTTTGTCCAGGATATCAATGACCCTTCAGACATTTGAGATGGATTCTCTCCATATATAATACTTATTTCGTGATTTTGACCAGAGGGCCAAGATTTATAAGGGTGATTACTTGTATTCTCTGTTTGGTAGAAGAAGAAAACGTCAAAATCTGTAACAACAGGAGATTTTTGTTCATGATTTCTGCACTTTCAACAGATAAAAAGTAGAGCAGTCAGCTAAAGAGCTCTGTATTTCGCAAATAATAAAACGTTGGCTGCAACCTTGCGTTTTGCTAATTCAAAACATGCGCTTCATCGAGCATGTCGAAGGAGCATCCTTCTCTACTGAGGGTTGCACTTGTTATCTCGTATATTGGGTCTGTGTGGATGATGACAGCACAATAAATATTCTATATGATGGGTTCAATCTATTCAGGTTAAGACTAGGTAATCATAGAGTGGGAAGTAATTGGTTTTTATTTGAAAATATATTAAAAATATTATTTATAAAAACAATTTTTAACATCAACATATTAAAACAATTTGAATATTTAATTCAAAATAATATTAATCAAAGAAAAAAATCAAATTAAATATTTTTTTAAAGTGAAGAAATCAAGTTTATGATCACCACTAGTAGTGGGTGTGCAACTTTATGGCTTTGAATTTTTATTTAGCATAAAAATATTTAGTTCTTGAAAACATGTTTTAGAGAAAAAAAACAAATTTGTTACTTGAGTTATAAACCTATTTGTGTCAAATAAATTAATGATAAAAAAATAGATATATTGAATTAAAAATCTAATCACAATAACTTAGAAAAAAATAGTTTTTTTTAAAAAAAGATGAACGATGTAGCTTATTCTTCAACTCATCATACACAAAAGGATAAAGTTAGGTAAAAACAAATTATCTTAAAAAAATTATTCGAGTCAACCTGAGTTAGCATAACAAACCTGAAACTTTCATAACATGGACTTTGCAGCAAGAAATAAAAAAGAGAACACAACATAACTTCCAATGATACGATAGAAAATAATTTTTGACCATTTAGAGGATCTACATGTGCAGCCTTTGAGTGCTTGAAATTCTTTCATGCACCCTATGCTTTTGCCACACTTGCAAACCCTTTTTTATATAAATAATATTTAATTTATGCAAAAACAAAACAAAATTACCCTTTATGAAACCAATAATAACAAAAAAAAAGACATTGTAAAAGGACCAGAAAGCCTTTGGATGCATATATATCCTTTCTTGATAGTTTAAAAAATGTTGATTTGTAGGGTGTCCTAGACATTTTAACGTGCTTAAAAAAAATACAATCTTAATCAATCCTTTAATGACTAATGGATCTTGAGAAAATATCTAAATACCTTCAACACCAAGGCATTCAATTTTTTAGGAAGGATAAAGATGTCATTACGATGCAAACAAATCATTGTCTCTTAAAGACAAGTTTTATAAGTGTGTCATATACCATGATTGGTTTTTATTAAAAGGCAAGAATCTTAAATGATAGACACTTCGAAATTCTTATGGTTATTAAAATGGACCTAGCCTATAATTCTATTTTTTGAAAAGCATTTATCATATCAATATGTCATTAGCATAAAAAATCTGACAATGAGATTTTTCATGGAAAGTGGTATGGTAGCTGATAAAATCAACCAACTAGCCTCTTGTAAATATGCTTTTCTTATGCTTGAAAAGGAAAAAGATCATAGGAGCAAATAGCATAATGAAAAGAAAGGTGGACAAAACTAGTAGATGAATTGCAAAGTTTGACTTTCAAAAAATGATAACTCAAACTCCAAACAAAGATAAAGTCAATGTTAGTACCTATATAAAAGGAACAAGTTATAGGAATATCAAAAGCCAAAGTCTTAATCTTGCCTTTTAGTGTGATGGATATGCTAGGAATTAGTGGGTCAAATATAATATATCATTGATTGAATGTCAACCCCTCATTTATTTTTATTTGTCCAAATAAGAGAAATTTTCAGAGAATGATAAATAGAAAATAATTTTTTTAAAGAAATCAACAAGCTCTTAAAGACAAGTTTTATAAGCGTGTCATATACCATGATTGGTTGACTATTTTAGTGATGGTTAGAAAGTATAATAAGAGATGAACAGTGAGGGTAAACTTTACTAACCTCAACGAGACTTACTCAAAAGATGACTTGTATCTCTTTAATATTGATAAGCTAATCAACCTTTATCATGGTTTTGTATTTTTTTGAGCTCTTTAGTTGTTAAATCCAACTACCATCATATCTCAATATGCTCAATGGATGAGGAAAACATTTATTTCATCATAGATATAGGGATTTATGATACAAGGTTATGTCCTTTAATATTAAGAAAATAGGAGATCCTATTAAGTGATGATGAACAATGTATTCAAGTACAAGTTGGATACAAATAAGAAAGCCTATATGAATGGCATGTTAGTTAAAAACGTGAGTTTTAAGAAACACAAATAGGATTTCTATAAGGTACTCAAAGTCCTCTAAAAATATAAGATGCAATTGAATCCATTTAATTATACATTTTTCACCCAAGATTAAGCGTAACTTAAGAAGACCTGGTCTATTTGGACATTTCAACTATTTAATCAATGAAGGATGTATTGAGACTTACTAGGTGGTTTGCCACCTTTAAACCATTTTATCTCCTATTTATAGAAACAATGTTCTCCTTTCTATAACACTCTCAAAAGTATGAATACTTTTAGTGCACTCTAGAATGCAAAAAGATTTTTTGATGAGTCAAAAACCCTCGTAGCCTTCCTATAAATCTATAATAACCAAGAAAGAGGGAAACCTTATTCTTATATTTAGGGTTAGCTTACATTGTTGTTAGCATTACCCTAGTTCGAGAGAAAAGGGGAACACACACAAATAAGTCTTTCTAGGATGTTGAAATAAATTTATATAAAAATGAATAAAGTGCTTCTTACATTGGTTAATGTAGCTAGAGAGTGTATGCTATACTTACAAGATGACTGGTTTATAATTATAATTGGCTTGTGTGTGTGTGTGTGTGTATAATGTAATTGAATATATTAATTTGATAATGTTAATGGTTTTGGCTCCCTTAGCTACAAAGCATCTTATTTTTTGAAATTGGAGAGTTTGGACTATGATGTCAACCAAGACTAGCCATTAAAGAATATGCCTGGGTAGTTATCATTATTTAATATTTTATTTAATGGTCCCATGATAGTACAACAAACTCCAAGATTAAACTTAAACAATGAAATATTGAAATTGTGTATAAATAAAGGCTTCAATTTACATGGCAATACAAAGCAAGATACATATCATTAGATTAAAAAAAAAAAATATTTGATTATTGATACGATTTTAAGCTTCACTTCTACAACAATACGGTTGAATAAAATAATTTCATATTTTATATGATATTATATATTATAATGTAATTGAATATATTAATTTGATAATGTTAATGGTTTTGTCAATCTTAGCTACAAAGCATCTCATTTTTTTGAAAATTGACTTAATTATTTGTATTTTTCATAAATTAGGTTGTAAAGATTTCCATGCCTCATAAAAAATGATTGTATAATTTATCATAATAACTTCTAAGTAAGGAATGTTTATTATACAATGTAAATATCAAATTAATAGTGTTAATGCTAATATGAAAGATTTATGGAAAGAATAATATTTATTGTAATTTTATTACATGAATTAGTAACCAAAAATAATTCAAATAACTTGAGTTATAACAACGTTATAATTTCTAGTAAAACAAGATTAATTTCTTCTTTAAACATGTCATTAAAAGATTTTATCTATGTTAATGCATTTAAAATAAAATAATTTTTAAGTCTAATTCAAGCCTTAGATAATAAATATAATGCGGAAAATAAACCCTAGACAATCATTTTACAATTGTATCAGGATAAATAACATAAGGGTTTTTTTGCTCAATAAGTAAAGCAAGATCTATAAATATTTTATTTAATGTAAGAGATCACGATAATTACTAATAAGCTAAATTAAGTCATGGAATTATTGTAGCAAAATCATTGTAACATTGGACACAAATAAATGTGGATTTGTTATAGTAAAATTATTATTTTACCCTTCAATGCACAATATTTTTTGCCTTGGACTCAAGGGTATTTTTTTGATTTTTTTTAATATTTTTGTATACAGTAAAATAATCACAATACCCTCACATAAGACAAAACCCAAGAGTTGTCATCGGGGGTGTTACTGAAATTTCACACTTGTAGTGCACAATAAAATAACCATAATATCCTAAAAAAACAAAAAGCCAAGAGTTGTATGTGAGGGTGTTATTGGTATTTCATATTTTTTTTAAATGTATAAATACAAATATACACCCAAATAAAGATAAAATTTAAAGAGTTAGTTGTAGAGGTGTTTAGGTAATTATCAATTTTTAATAATATTTTATGTTGAGTATTGTGGGTGCGTCTTTTAGTCGCGCTGACGGTATTCGACCTCATGCCTCATTTGGGTTCGCGTGCGACGTCTTAAGGTGGTAAAAAATGGCCATCTAACGTTTCACCTAATGCTTCGCCATGTCATCTTTCTCATGGTGGGACGTGTCGCGATGATGTTTTTTTCACACTTCGTGCCCCGCCATCCCCGGATTAGGGAGACAACGACGCACAGAGAAAAGGGTGTGTTTGTTTTATAGCCGTAAAATTATGACTATAATTATCAGGAGTCACCACCTAGTATTACCAATTTTTAATAATATTGTATGTTGAATATTATGGGTGCGTCTTTTAGTCACACCAACGATATTCGGCCTCAAGCCTCATTTGGGTTGCGCGTGCGACGTCTTAAGGTGGTAAAAAATAGCCATCTAGCATCTCACCAAATCGCCGCCATGTCATCTTCCTTATGGTGGGACGTGTCGCGATGATTTTTTTTCGCGCTTCGTGTCCCCACATCCCCGGATGAGGGAGACAACGACGCACGAAGAATAGGGTGTGTTTGTTTTATAGCCGTAAAATTATGACTATAATTATCAAGAGTTGCCACCTAGTATTATGGTCACTAGGAAACCTATTGGTCTGGGAGAGTTTGGGTAAGAGACTTATTGTGCAAACGGAAGACATATCACCCCTAGTGCACCCTTACCTATGGAAAACTGTATTATTGTTTAATTGCTTTTTCTAAGTTTAATTATTTATTTTTACACTGCATTTTCAAAAACCAGTTTTCCCCACAGGGTGTACTTCATAATGTAATTTTACATCTGCAATTAAAACATTTTTTTCTTATCTGCGAGTGTACTTTAGAATTTAATTTTACACCCCGATAGTTAAAACAAAATAATTATTAATTTTTTTTTGATATTTTGACCAAATTCCAACGGATAATCATAAACTGGTTACGATTTCTAATTTTCGTTCAAAATATGTGAAAAGATGCAACATATATTTTTTTTATGAAAAATATGCTTGGAAAACCTTGGATTTAGGCTGTATGCATAAAAACAACATATTTTTTGTTTTTTTAAATTCATTTTTTGTATTTTTTTAAAAAATAGGTTGGGCTTGACCCAACTAAACGGGTCCACCCAGCCAAGTTAGGCCTGGACCCGGCCGGGCCAATTGGTCTAGGCTGAGAGCAGTCCAGCCTAAGACAAAGCAGGAAAAAAAAAAGAAAAAAGAAAAATTGCATTGTTCACGTAGCGTGAACAATGAGTGAATTAATATTGGTCACGTGTTACGTGAACAGTAACAAGGTGGTCAGCCGACCATAATGAGAGGCTTATCTGCTACTGCCCTCGGGTAGAGGAGGTTAAGGTGGTTGTTCTTGTAGTGGTGGCATCGAAAATGGTGGTCTAGTGGAGGTGACGGGAGAGGGTTTGGTTCACATTGCATTGTCTGTGTTGTTGACGTTGGAGAAGAACTGAGCTTGTCGGGGAGATGCTGGTGTTGAGAAGGGAGACTAGGTGGTGGTTGGTGGCAAAAAATTCACTTGTTGCCAAGGATGCTGGCTTGTGCTGGAGGTCTGTTGTTGCGTTACTGAAGGAGGAACTGCACTGGGCTATTGCAGCGTGGGGAGGGGCTGCTAGAGAAGATGGACAGGGTCATCGGTGCTGGTATTGTAGAGAGAGAATCAATGATGGGTGGTCCTGCCATCAAGAGGAAGAGAAAAACAATGGTGGTTGCTGTAATTTTTCCTTTTGACTGTGATATCGTCTTCCTCAGCCCTTTTTTAGCATTAACTATAGTGTCTCTGTTTGTGTATTATCCTCCCCAGGTTTTAACCTTCCTCCCCTAGTCAAAACTCCTCCCCATTTTGTGTATTTTCTCCTGCTATTTATATGTGAAGGAGGTAATGTGCAATCATGGGGTTGATGTCCAGGAATAGTGTGTTACAAGAGTGGGAGTGGGTGGCAGGCATGAGCTGCCGGTAATACCTAGATAGGTAAGTTTTTTGCTTAATAATATAAAATAGACTGACAAAAATAGGTTATTATAAAAAGAGCTTTTTGATGAGAAGAACGATGTTTTTCTCTTCAATTTTGCCCAAAAATGTTTCATTTTTCAAAAAAATTGATCTTCTCAATTTAACCCAGATTAGCCTTTCAAACTTAATTTCTCATCAATTAAGCCCTTTAATAACATTATTTTGACCCATTTAAAGTATAATTAAGTCCTTGCACTTAATTAAATCCTTTAATTGGGCTCTCAATTAATCTTTAAACATAATTACACTTTAAATTGGTTGGCGATTAAATCAAATTGGCCCATAAAAATAAAATTATGTCTTTCGACTTAATTTTTACGTAGATTTATCCAATAATAAATTATTTTGGCCTTGAATCTACAATTTTCCTTCATTTTATTTTATTTTTGTTATTTTTGGGTAGATTTTGGGGAATAACTCAGAAAATTGGGTTATGAAAGTTGCCCCCTCTTTACAATGCTTACGTCTAAAGTTTTGTAAAAGACGTTAGATAGTAAGAATTATAAAGAAAAAAAAGAGTGGATTTATCAAACCAAGAAATGGTTGATCCATCCAGAAATAACAATGAAGGCTATAAAGCACACTTAGAAGGGAACGATAAGATAGGGCTATAAAATGCACTACCTAAGAATTGAGGCTTAAATAAGACACTCAAAAGATGAAAAGGTGATGATGTTTGTGAAAGACTCAAGAAAATAGGCTCATTGTAATGGGTGACCTATGCAGGTGAGAATGGTGAATATGAGCTCAATGGTAATGGGTGACCTACCCAGGTGAGAATAGTGAAGATGGTAAGAAACACAAAGATGGTCTTATGTGATGGGCGACTTGCCCAATTGAAGATGATGAAGATGGTAAGAACACAAAGATGGTCTTGGTGTAATGGGCGACTTGCCCTAAATGTAGATGATGAAGATGGTAAAAAACACAAAAGATGGTCTTGATGTAATGGGCGACCTACTCAAAATATAGATGATGAAGATGGTCTCATTATAATTGGTGACCTACCCATGTGAAAATGATGAAGACGGTCTCATTGTAATGGAGTGACCTGCCTAGGTGGGAATGATAAGATGGTCTCATTGGAATGAGTGACTTATCCAGTGGGAATAATGAAGATGGTCTCATTGTAATGGGTGATGTATCCCAAGTGAGAATAGGCGATGGTTTCATTGTAATAGTTGACTTACCTAGGTGGGAAAGGTAAAGATGACCTCATTGTAATGTTTGACTTACTCAAGCGAGAAAGGTGAAAATAGTCTCATTGTAATGAATGACTTACCTAGAATGGGGAAGATGAGGGGGGAAATGTGGCTAGAAAATGCACTATTTTAATTCATGGTTGAGGGTTGAAAAAATGCACTCGAATTAGGAAGAAATAGGGCTGGAAAGCGCATTATTTTAATTGATAGTCGAGGGTTGTAAATCACTCTCAAAGATGAAGAAATAAGGCTGGAAAGCGTACTATCTTAAAGTGATGATCGAGGGTTGGAAAAACACACTCGAAGATGGAAGAAATAGGGCTCAAAATTGCGCTATCTTAATTGATGGTCGAGGGTTGAAAAACACAATCGAAGATGAAGAAATAAGGTTGGAAATCACACTATCTTAAGTAATGGTCGAGGGTTGGAAAACGCAATCGAAGATGGAAAGAAATATGGGCTCTAAAAGCACGCTATCTTAATTAATGGTCGAGGGTTGGAAAACACACTCTAAGCTTGAAGGGAAAATAGGGCTGGAAAGCACATTATTTTAAGTTATGGTTGAGTGTTGGAGAAACACATTCGACGATAAGGGGAGAATAGGATAGAAAAGCGCACTATTTTAATTAGTGATGGCTAGAAAGCTCATCCAAGTTCTGAAAAGAGATAAGACTTAAAAAGCACATTATCTGAGTTGGTCGATGACTAGAAAAGCACAATCAAATAAGAAAAGAGATAGGGTTGAAAAACATTCTATCTGTGTTGATGAAAGGCTCGTAAAGCACTCAGGAAAGTAAAAGTGGTCAAGGCTCGAAGACGCACACAAAAATGATGAAGGTTTGTAAATTACAATCCCTTCAAAACATTTCTTAGATTCGTAGTGGGGATGCAATGCATGATGACACCCAAATTCTGGAAAGAGATAAGGTTGAAAAGCGCGCTAAAGGAAATGAAAAAGGTGAGAGCTCAAACGGCATACAAAAATGATGAATGAAGGTTTGCAAATTACAATCCCTTCAAAACATTTCATAGATTCTCAATGAGGATGCAATGCATGATGATCCATGTATACTTACCTCAGAAATATAGGTCCCCTTTCTTCTTCATGGTCTTCTCTTTTCGAGATTTGGATCTCTGGTTTTGACGGCTTCTCACTTCTGCTTACTTGAGCCACAACTTATGATTTTGACCTCTAGAGATGACATATCTTCACCATATCTATATGCCCCCCTTTTCTTAAAGACCCTCAATTTGTTCAACATTCCTTGAAATAGAACTATTAAGCCACCTTCAATTTCATTTTAGATTGCCCCTAGTCGGGTCATGCCTCATAAGTGTTTTAGGCTGCAAGTGTTTGCAGGGAAGGGGTTAGTGTTTACAAAGAATTGTTTCATGTAAGATTTTTGAAATTTCAAAGTCATTTCAAACCAAAAAAAAAACCACTTTGATGCTTTGTTTAAATAAACTTGTTCTCGAAAGAAATCAAGAGATCTCATTGTCAGATTTTATGTTGCTTTTGATAGGGAGTGTGAAATGATGTTTGTTTTATTTCTCGCATGTCAAAAAGGCTTTGATCAAATTTGGAAAGCATTTGTAGCACTTTCAAATGGAAAAGTATTACCTATTGATCCAGATTACTTGTATTTGATTAGTAGGGGCTTTATCAAGCTTGTAATGAAGACTTAGATTTCTAGCTACGAAAAAAAAATATTTGTAGGCTCAAAAGGTGTTTAAGGGTTTTCTAGACTAAGGATCACTTAGTGCTTACCTCTTAGAACTCCTTTGGTCCTCATAATTGATTTGTATAATAACCTAACATACCCCCTAGTATTTTGTTTGTTTTTTTTGTCTTGACATGCCCCCCAGTATTTTCTTGGGCTTTCTATCATGGGTTTTTAGCACTAACATCATGTTGATTTGATTTGCTATAGTATACTAAAAACCCCTTTTATGTTTATATCCCTCAAACTTTGGTTTGAGCATCTCTTATCGTTGAGGATTATTTTGTAGATTAAAAGTGTTTTTTGATCCTCACACTTACCCCCCCCCTAGTGTAGGGTGTAAACCTTGTCAGGGTTAATTATTAAAATAATATTATTAGGCTCAAATAAGGGACTACAAAGGGATATTTGAGACTTTGTGAATGAATATCAAAGATGGCCTCTTCTCATTTCAAAAAACATGCATCCGGGATTGGTGAGCTTTGCTTTTCCATACAAAATGATTTTTTTTTGGATTAGCTAAAAGATTAGCTTTATTATGTGGATTTTTATAGATATGAGATCGCCTTTCAATGAAATCCTTTGAATTCTCAAAACACATTTGTTAAACAAACATCAAATTGGTATTTCTTTTCATACTAGACTTTTGATTTTGCTAAAAATATTTATGAAATCATGGGATCATGTATAATTTGAATGAAAGGGTATAAGGAGTGCTTGTGTTATGTTTAAAAAAAAGTAAGAACACGCTATAAACATAAGAAAATACATGATCTTTATTGGAGAGAAACCTTGTTTAACAAAAGGTCTTGTGGCATTGCGAGCTAAATTGCCAACAAGTCAAAATGAGAATATAATTTGCAAACATAACCAAAACAAAAAGGCAATCACGGAAAGTAGACTTCATCTTCCAATATCGACACACTTCTTTTTCAAAGACTATTGCAGGGGTCATTTTAGTGCTTGCTCGAGTAAGCTAGCAAGATGAATCATGCTAGCTTTCAGAAAAACCAGTTTTCTTGAAAGTGAGCATCGCGATGAGCATGTTCTTTGTCCCCCTTATTTATTTCGCAAAGTTGAGTTTAAGAGCTCTTCGGGGACCTATATTTCAATTTGTCAATGATGATATGATAGATGCATGTGGATGCAAATGTATGTACATACACAACTGGTGAATTATCGGGGAGTTTGTACCCAAAGACAAGTTCTAGGCTATTATATGAGGGGTAAGCTTTCTACCAGTCTCAAAGGTCTATGAACTGCCAGTGACCGCCTCACGTGAAAGTGGTGTAGGGGTTTACAAGAAATGGTTGGGGCATAATATGACCGCCATTAACAAGTAAACACATAGTTCATAGTTCGATGTTTCATGAATTTGAACCCTAGATTGAAAGTCATGAGGCAGACCGCTACTCCCCACCTAACTTAGAATTGGGTTTATTCATGAAATTAAAATGCATTATGACATTAATTCAAACCTGGTGTTATGCATGAATTGAAAGTAAAATACATGCTAAAGTAGTAAAAATGCATGTAAAAAGAAATGAACTACAAAATAAACAATCAAACAAACAAAGATTAGTTGAGCAATGTCCCTAGTGGAGTTACCATCTGTCGTGATGGTGTTTTTTCTGCTCTTTGCGCCCCGCCATCCCCAGGATTGGGGAGACAACAATGCGTGGAGAAAAGGGTGTGTTTGTTTTATAGTCCGTAAAATTACGACTATAATTATCAGGAGTTGCCACCTAATATTAGGGTAACTAGGAAGCCTATTAGTCTGTGAGAGTTTGGGTAAGGGGACTTATTGTGCAAGGGGAAGATGCATCACCCCTAGTGCCCCCTACCTTAAGGCAAGTTGCATTGTTGTTTGATTGTTTTTTATCAGTTTAATCATCCTTCCCCCAGTCAAAACTTCCCCTCGTTTATGTATTATCTCCTGCTATTTATAGGTAATGTGCAAGCATGGGGTTAATGTCCAAGAATGGTGTGTTGTAGGAGTTGGTGGCAGGCATGGCACAGACATGGTCTGCTGGTAATGCCTCAGCAGGTAAGTTTTTTTTTAATAATATAAAAATAGACTGACAAAAATGGGTTGTTATAAAAAGAGTTTTTCGATGGGAAGAAAGATGTTTCTCTCTTCAAGTTTGCCCAAAAATATTTTCGTTTTCGAAAATTTTGATCTTCTTAATTTAACCCATATTAGCCTTCCAAACTTAATTTCTCATCAATTAAGCCCTTAATAACATTATTTTGATCCATTTAAAGTATAATTAAGTCTTCGTGCGCTTAATTAAATTCTTTAATTGAGCTCTTAATTAATCCTTAAACATAATTAAACTTTAAAATGATCAACGATTAAATCAAATTGACCCATAAAAATATAATTATGTCTTTCGACTTAATTGTTACGCAAATTTATCTAATAATAAATTATTTTAGCCTTGAATATTCATTTTCCTTCATTTTTGGGCACAAAAGAAGTATGATCGGTCTCTCGAAAGAGTCCAAAATTTTCAACTTGATTTTCTGCCGACATTATCCCCTTATATTTTTTTTTTTATTTTTGTGTAGATTTTGGGGAATAACCTAGAAATTGAGTTATGACAGGACGCATGGCATCACAAGGTGGCCTGAGACATGACGATGGTCGGTTGAACTTCTCCCCCCCTTTTTTTCTCCTACATGTTAAATTTATGGCATACGCCTTTGTTTATGGTGTGTTCATTTCAATTCTTGATCTTTAATTGTTTTTGTATAATCGTTATTTTCTATATATAAGTTTTAATTTGTTTCAATTGTGTTCTTCAGTTTGAAATTGATTATTTATTTCGGTTTCATTCTGGTCCTTATTCTTTTAATTTTAGGATTGGTTTTAAATCCTTAATATATTCGGTATAGAAGTTTTGATGGTTTTTCAATTTTGTCCTTTGATTGATATTAATCATATATTTTGTTTTTCATTTCGATTCTCATACTTTGAATTTTTTATTTTATTTTATTTTATTTTAATTTCTTTATTTTTTATATATATTTATGAAATAATTCCTATTTTGTCCATGTTTATATGTATATGGTCTTAGTTTTTATTTTTATTTTGTTGAGATTGTATTTTTTTTAAATTTAGTCCCTTAAATTTTAAAATTTATTGGTGATCATTTGAAAATTGATATTTTTTTCCTTTTGTTCTTCTTTTGTTTTGTTATTATTTTTATTTATTTTCCAAGTCAAATGATCTTTTGAAGCTAATAATATTTATTTTTTGCTTTGTCATTTATTTTATTTTTTAGACTTTTTTATGTATGATATTTCAAATTTAATATCATATAAATAAAAAAATATATGAAGCCACGCGTGAACATAACGAGTGGAAAAATTGGGTCAAATTATCTATAATAAAAAAAAATATACGAGTCACTTGCCCACTACGCTTCGCTGCAGTTAAAACCAAATTTTTTAACATGTAAAAAAAATTTAATGGTCCTAGATTTTTTTTATGATGTTATACATCTGAGCAAAATAATCAACTTATAAAACTTTTGATTATTTAGTTTTTTATATATTCATTTTATTATATATAAGGCAGTTTAAAATAATAATTACGATTATTTGTAAGGTTTTTTCCTAAAAATATATGAAACTAATTATTATTTTTTTATATTTTTAATATTAGTGCATATAATTAACTAAGTTTTTTTTTAAATCAAATTAATTTAATCTTAGTGTTATGAAATACTTTGAATATAATAATATAAAGAATAAATAATAATAAATAAAAATAATTGAATTTTTTTATAACAATAATTATGGTGGCAACGATAATATTGTTAGTAGTAATTATAATATTTATTATTTACAATAATGCTTATAATGACAGCTATAATAAATGTGACAATTTAGCAATCATTATAATAACAATATAATAAAAATAATTCATCAGTCGATATTTCATATTTAATATCATGTAAACAAAAATTACAAAGCTACATGTAGACAAAATAGATGGCAAAATTGGATCAAATTATATACAATGAAAAAAATATACGAGTCACTTGCCCTGCGATTCGCCATAACCAAGACCAAATTTTTTTTAACATATAAAAAAAATGTTAATGGTTCTATATATTTTTTGTGATGCTATACATCTAAGCTAAATATTCAGCCTACAAAACTTTTGATTATTTAGTTTTTTAGTACATTCATTTTATTATATTGTTATTATAATGATTGCTAAAAAAATGAGAACTTACTCTATTTTTCTTCTTAAAATATAAAATTATATTTAAGCTAAAATATTCACTATAAATGCATAAGTGAAAGTTTTACTTTCATTTCACGGCACCAAAGTTGAACTTACTCTACTTTTTAATGCAAGATGCATTTAATACAAGGATAAATTACAATAATAATTTAAGATCAAAACTAAAAGTATAGATATATAAATACAAAAAAATTAAGAACTATCTCTAAAAGAACTGAAAAAATAAAGAGATAAAAAAAACTAAATTAAAAAATAAAAACAGAAATACAAAACAAAAAAATTATATATATTTAAAAATGAAACAAAAAAAAATTGCGGCATTGCGCAATGGCTCGTCACAATTAAAAAGAAAAAAGGTCATAGTGATATTCCTATAGTCTAAAGCACACAAGATTCCCACCTCTCGTTGCCCACTTTCTTTAAACAAGGATAAGAAAAGGTTTTTCCTTCCTTCCTTTCGTTATCCAAGAAATCTTTTCTCCATTTTCCTTCTTCACTGAATGACCAAGAAATCTCCTTTCAAACACTGAATTACAGAAACACAAGAGATGCCACTCTCTGCTATAAATCAGTATTGCTATCCCACCCCGTCACTTGTAAAAACCAAAACCCCCACTTCTTTAAAATGCAGTTTCCTCTCAAAAAACCTATCTTTTCCCCTCATAAAAGCAACCCCTTTAACCATCAACAGGAACCGGAACTTCAGCCTTTCCATTGTGGCAATGAGCATGGAAGCTGGGGTTGGTGTTATGGGGACTAAACTTGGAATGATGAGCTACTTTGAGCCTGATGGGAAGGTGGTTCCAGTTACTGTGGTTGGTTTTAGAGAAGGAAATATTGTGACCCAAATTAAGACTGATGCTACTGATGGGTATGATGCAGTTCAAGTTGGGTATAGGAGGGTTAGGGATAAAAAGCTGACTAAACCTGAAATGGGTCATTTGGAGAAGGCTGGAGTGATACCTATGAGGCATTTGCAGGAGTTTAGGCTACAAGGTCTTGATGGGTTTGAGATTGGACAGAAGTTGTTGTTTGAGGAGCTCTTCAAGGAGGGTGATGTTGTTGATGTCTCTGGGACAACCATTGGCAAGGGTTTTCAAGGTTTGTTTTCTAGTTCGCCCTTTTTTTCCCCCCTTTTGGTTACAGGTTTATTTCGTTCTTGATGTTGAAATTTTAATGGTATGTTTGGTGTTTGATTGCGTGCTCTGATATACTGATTCATTTAATAATTAAGTTGGAAGAGAACTCAAATGGTGGGCCTTTGATTATGTTTAGACAACAATTTTCAAATATGATTTGATGGGATGTTCCGTCGTACTTTTGTTTGAGATGTTGAATTGATGGACTTGGGGATTGAGAAACTACATAGAGAATTATGATTTCAGGGAATGCTGAAATAGTGATGGGTTGCAGTTTAATGGGGGTAATAAGTGCCTCTGTAGATAAATGTTGCGTGTTATGTGACGAGGGATTACCTGCAGTGCTAAAAAGTTATAGTTTGGATTTTTGTTTGCTGGAACAAGTTAATGTGATTAATTCCAAGATTTATGTCTCTATCCACAACAGTTTTGTCACCCTTGATCAATTTTGCACACCAAACTGATAATTCTGTGCAGTCAAACTGCTGCATCATAGCGATGTCACATATTCATGAGAATCATTGCCCCCATCCAATAACTTCTCATTCTGCATTAATCTGTCAGAAAAATGCATGTTCCTTTTGTCATCAGAGTGATTGTGAATCAGGAGAACTGGGGACTTTGTAGTGTTATAACGAGATAATTCTAAGAGATAAATGTAAAATTTTGACTATAATTATTAGTTGACAATGTGAATACAAGTAAGCTAATTTGTTTCTCGCTTTCTAAATGTGTGCACACAGATAAATAGAATAATAGATGTTGGTTATTTGATTCTAGATGGTGAAGATGTTCAAATCGTAGTGGGTGTATTAACCTATGTAGGATACCAAGAAAAATTGTTGAACAGTAGGGCGGTTCAGAGATATGTCATCTGCTTCTACCTCCTTCTGTTGGATTGTAGTCTACTGATTGTGACTGTTTCAAACTCCTTGAGTTCATTTGTTAACCTGCATTGGTTAGAAAGATCTTGCTTGAATTCACCAATGCATCTTTCAATCGTCTTTTGTTGCTTTTACCGGCTTAAATAGGTACCTTTGAATTCACCAAGGCAGCTTTGAAGCTTACAAGCGTGCTGTTATCAAAACAATAGACAACAGTGTTTTTTGGGATTGGCTGCCCTACTTTTGCAGAATGATAGCTGGTTTGGGGAGTGGACTTTTCATCAGCTCATTTCCTGGTTCTACCAAGGCTTTCTTGGAATGGGGCCAGCTTTTATTAATGAGATTCTTGAAAGTTTCCCTGCATGCTAGTGTGTTTTATAATATGATATCTACTAAGATTAACCCCGGCTATAGTGAGTTTCAGTTAATTAAGGTTCAAGTTGTTTGATCTTTAATAATAAAAAAAAATCTAAATGAAGCGTTTTTCCCCCTTGAAATCAGTACTTCCAAAAATGTTTTTTCTTACCTCCTTGGTGAAGCAATGCGATGTCATGAAAATGTGAGTCTTTTGTAAATGGTAGCAGTCATAGTAAATTGTTGTCTTAAACTGGGCAATGTTATAACTTATTGTCAAGAAACCATCTCACTTAACAATTGAGGTTCAAAGATTTGATATATATTATTTTCTAACACACTTCCTCAAGTGAAAACTTTTTAGACTTGAAGCTTGAACAAACACAAACACACACTACTTTGTGTTTAATATTTATTAAATAAAATGAGGATGATGAGAATTAAACTTGTGACCACTTGGTTAACAAAGCTCCGATACCATGTCAAGAAATCATCTCATCTAAAAGTTTAAGTTGTTAGGTAAGACCCTAAGATATGATTTATATTATTATCTAACACTTGTAACGAGCTCGAGCTCATGGTTTCTGATGCATGATACACAATCTGTTAGGCCTCTGCTTGAGATTGGTGCTGGCTACTGTTACTTTTCGCACTCTCGATAGTACTGTGGTTGCTATCTTTTCTTGTATCATGTTTGTATGGTGTACTAGTGATCAATTTTAGTTTTGTTTTCCAGACTCTTTTTCATTCATTTGAGTAATATGTTTCTGATGTATTGATAATTTAAATTCCATTCAAGCTAATACATGTTTCCTCCCTTCCTTTTCCTAATTTCACTCAGGTGGTATTAAGCGTCACAATTTCAGAAGGGGTCCGATGTCTCATGGTTCCAAGAGTCATAGGGCTTTGGGATCCATTGGTGCTGGAACAACACCAGGTCGTGTATACCCTGGGAAGAAGATGCCTGGCAGAATGGGTGGGACCAAGACAAAGATCAGAAAGCTCAAGATTGTGAAGATAGATAATGATCTTCGTGTTGTGATGATCAAAGGGGCCCTCCCTGGTAAGCCAGGGAACCTTCTACGAATTGCACCAGCTAAGATTGTTGGGAAAAACATACCAAAGAGTTAGCTCCCTGTAATTTCTTGTTAAGGCATTGCCAATGGCAGAAGCCAATGCAACTTTCCTTTGCCTGTTAACATCATTCGGAGGGAGCATCCTCGGGTATTTGTTTTGATTTCACAATTTTGAAACGCCTCAGGGAAGGATGTTTCCTGATTATCAACGCTATTTTTAGATGATACTTCCTTGTTTCTACTGTCATGTGAAGGGAATCAATTTGCCTAAATTCAAAATACTAAGTCTTGCCGACATTCTTTTTTCTGCACATGGAGGATTGGAATGACAAAAATGTTTACATTTGGGAAGAAAGGCCACCCTTCATTCCTACGGATCATCAACAATTTAGACAGATAGCTTAAAGGGAAAGCCTGGTTTCTACTGAGATGTTGTGCCAGCTGAAAGAGGGAATTATTTTTTAAAATGATTTTTGCTTATAAATATATTAAAATAATATTTTTATTATTTTAAAAAAAATATATTAATATCAAAATATCTAAAAGCATTTATTTTTTTTAATTAAAAATAAAGAAAAAAAAATTAAAATTAAATTATTATTATTTTTAGAAACATTTTTAAAATATAAAAACTTGAACATTGAGGTATTGCTTTTACTGTAAAATTATATATATGGTAGTGAATATTTTTTATATTAAATTAGTTGGATATATATAGTATTGTTTTTATTTATTATTAATAAAGGGTTTTTTTCCTATTAACTTATATTTTATTAATGAATTTAAATGTTAGTGAATAATTTTTGTAGTCAATCAATTGGTTTCATATAGCATGATTTTATTTATGGATAACATATTTATTATTAATAAAGATTTTCTTTGTCTTTAATGCTCATTTATATTTGATTAATGAATCCAGAGTAAAGGATAAAACTCATGAGACAAAGATACTTTGCAAATTAAATTACAAAGTTATTATAATTATACAATTATATTGCTTAAAAACATTATTCGTTAATGTTTATAGTCAATGTTATATTAAGATTAAATATTAATTAGAGTTATTGGGACTAATACATATAAAGTTCCTTCTTTTATAAAAGGAGATAGTTGTTCTCCTAAACTAAGGTACAAGAGATACGTTGAATTTAATATGCCGATGTTTGTCAGATGACATGCATAATAAACTAACTCGCAATAGAATTTCATATGAAGAGATCACTGATGTCTATGGAAAAGCTCTTGTAATAGTTGTGCAAGTGATTCTTAGACTTGAGATCAACATGTTATCTAATAGAGAAAATAATATGTTTTGATTTTGACCACATGTTATCCTAGTCAAGAATAACAGACAAACATATTTTGAGTATAACATAAACTATATAAATATATTTAAATAATCAAGAGATGATTTATCACCTTCTGTGATTTATAAAAAAATATCTTAATTTTTTCTTAAATAATATTGAGTGTAAAATCATTGACCAAAGTGAAATGAGTTTTAAAAATCTTATTCAAATAATCAGTGATTATAATCTTGAGAAATAAAATGATATAACAAATCAAACATACTTCATATTATTTATAATGTTTAAATCATAATATTCATGAAAGTGATAATAATTACATCGAGAAACTAGTCAATGAAAAGTTAAGTCAAATCACTTATAAGTTTTGTAATATTTTGGAGATTATGATAATTTGCTAGACTTTGCACTTGATCTTCAAATATAAATCAATTATTGAATTGATAGTAAATTAAATTGTTTAGTTTGTTTTATGATTATAATTTATATTTTTGGTCAACTTATTATGAAACCTCATGGGTGACACACATTAAAACCATTTGTCAGAAATTAAAATGTAATGGTTAATCAAATATGACTTGATTATAAATAAATTTTAAATTTTAAGAACTATAATGTAATTAATACATGATATTACAATTCTAAACCTGAAAATAATCAAGCAAGGACTTGGTTGAATATATATTTATAAAATTAGCCTAAAATAATATATGTTTATATTATGTAACAGGGCAAATTGTTTTTATTTTTTGCCATTTATAAAGGTTTCTAGGTTTTCGTATAAATTGAAAGTTATGCCTCTTAATTTTACTGTGAAAATAGTAGTGAGAAAAATACAATATATAAACACTTAAAAGTTAAAACATGAAAGAATAGAGTCAGTACTTTAAAGTATAACAATCTCTTGGTTTGTATAAATTCTCGTTAAAGACCCGATATTTTGACGGTTTGTTGTTAGCAACAACTTAACCTTGAAGCAAATATTCAAGATTGAAAAGAACAACTAATCCTTAAATAAATGTTTGCATAAATCTTAAAAAACTCTAAATTTGTCTAATAGGATCCTTGAAAATTTTGATAAAATTATTTTCAGTGTATGTATGTATTTACAAAAAAAACCCAACAATAAATTCATTCACAAACTATTTTGAAAATATATTCATTTCATATTTTTGTCAACCAAGCAAAGGAATATAAGGAGTGATCAAAGTCATATTTTTAGTGATTTAAATTAGCGATGAAACTCATTGATTGATTTTGTGATGTTACAAAGCTCCACCAACATGAATCATTACATGAATCATTAAGTGTTTGTTTAAGAGTATGATTGATGTTATTTTTTTGAAAAGTGCTCTTATTTAAAAATGCATTACAATAATATTTGTTTTTTGTTTTTTTTTAAAAATATTTTTAATATTGATATATAAAAATAATCTAAAAACAATATTTTTTTGTAAAATTTTAAAATATAAAATAAAAATTTCTCAAATCTTTTCAAAAATATTTTTAAAATACAGTAACAAACAGGTTAAAATTATATAAAAAATAATAATAGAAGATTGAAGGGGAAAAATCCCTAATGGCCAATTAAATTTAAATAACAAAAAAATGTGGATGAGATATATGTTCACGCATGCATCTGTGGCCGCTTGATTGTTGCTGATTTGCTCTCTCGCATGTTTTTTTTTTGTTTGTTTGAACTATGCTTGATTATTCTTTTTCAGGGTTGGTCTATACCGTTCCGTTTCGGTCAGAATAGCCAGAACGTTCAGTGTCATTAAGAAAATCGAGATAAAATGAAGTCGTTTTTGTTTTGATTTTAATTTCGGTCCATTCCGGAAATACCAGTCAAATTCCTGCCGGAACGTCTCGGTACCGTTCCGGCCTTAAAATCCTCCTTATTTTGATTAACTTGTGACTATGTTTCTAATTTTGAGATTATATTTATTTGACTTTAATTTAAAGTTAATTTATCTTGAATTTTAATTATGTCTGTTAAATTAATATTTTTTTTCATATATATATATATATATAAAATTAATTATATATGAACAATACAACCCCGAAACGACACGCCGAAATACTCTGAAACCAAAACGTTCCATACTAATAGAAAAACCGGAACAGTATTGACAACCTTGTTATTTTTAGTATTTTTGAGACGATAATATTGAAAATAAATAAAGAATATATTTTAAAAAAATACAACATATTACAATACTAAAAACACCCTAAAACTTTGACACGGGAGGATATTTATCGTATCAAGCAACCATCCTTGCTTCCGGTTACTTTGAGTTGAAATATACCTTCGTTGTTTTCTGCTTAGTTAAATCCAATTTTTATAAAACGAAAACCATCGCTTGGCTCCAGCACACACAGTGCAGGGGTAGCAAAGCAAAGGAAGCCCTCCAACTGCACTCACCCGCCGCCACACTTTTGATTTATTCGAAAATTGTAATGCACTGAAGAATGGGAATACCAGCATTCTATAGATGGCTAACGGAGAGGTATCCGCTTACAATCGCCGACGTCATGGAAGAAACGCCGCTTTATATCAGCGGCGTTTCTGTCCCAGTCGACACCTCCCGCCCTAACCCTAACGGTGTCGAGTTCGACAATCTCTATCTTGACATGAATGGAATCATTCACCCTTGTTTTCATCCCGAAGGACTGGTATTTTTCTTCCTTTTTTTCATTATGTACGTACTCTTTTATTATAATTATTTATTTGTTTTTCGTGTGTAATCAACAACAGCCGCCCCCGACTACTTACGAGGAGGTTTTCGCTGCGGTTTTCAAGTACATTGATAGGATCTTCTCCATTGTTAGGCCTCGAAAACTCCTTTTCATGGCTATCGGTAATTCTTCGGACTCAGATACGTACAGATTGTCTGTCGTCGTCTTAATGCTCTTAAATTTATTCGTTGTTGTAACGTTGATTACTTTAAACACAGATGGTGTTGCTCCACGGGCTAAGATGAATCAACAACGGTCGAGGCGTTTTAGGGCTGCCAGAGATGCTGCCTGTCAAGTGAGAGAGTCTTTGTAAATTAGCTGTTCAGCATTTTAAGATACTTAGGGTTCTGTCCTTTTCTTTTTAAGAAAAATGAAAATTGAGATTTTGTTTGCGCCCAGGCCTTGTCTATAGAGACGAATGATGGGATTGTCTCTGAATCAAAAGAAGGGAACTTGGAGCAGGTGACGAAACTTGACTCGAATGTAATTACACCTGGAACTGAGTTTATGGATTTGTTGTCGTCAGCTCTTCGTTCTTACATAGGCTTGAGGATGAAAGAGAAATTGGGATGGCGAGGAATTAAGGTAAAATGAAAATTTTGGAACACGGGTCCCCTCCCTATCTCCCTTACCTTACAAGTGAGAGCATGTGATTCTTGTTAGGTCATTCTTTCTGATGCTAACGTGGCTGGTGAAGGGGAGCATAAGATAATGTCATACATCCGCTTGCAAAGGAATCTGCCGGGTTTTGATCCAAATACACGACATTGTTTATATGGATTGGTAAATTCCTTTCTTTGTCTATGTTTAAAATGGGTTTGACTTGATTCCTGGCTTGTCCTATAATTCCTCTGTATCATATGTATTATTTTAGGATGCGGATTTGATTATGCTCGCGTTGGCTTCTCATGAGATTCATTTCTCGATTCTAAGAGAGGTTTTGGACTGAACTTCTCAATTAAATTGTATTTTACTTGCTATTAGATGCTCTCACAATGATGTGGAAGAGCACATACTGGCTGTATCTTACCAATTTGTTGGACAGGATCATGGAAATGCAAGCACAGGCGGAAAATCCTTCAAAGAAAAACAGAGAGTAATGAAGCGCCAAAAATTAAATGGGGATTCAGAGGAAATAGGAAAGTTTGCTGAGAAAATAGAAAACCATATCTCAGGGATGAAGTTTCAGGTCATTATTTCTCCTTTTGTTTGACTTTCATCATGACCCAATGTCTCTAGTTTAACCCTTAGCTTTGTTCTTGCCTCACTGTTTCAGAAAAAAGAACTGCAAAAATGTGGCTATTTTTTCATTTATTTTCTTTCTCTAGTGAATGAGAAGCACACCAAAAAGTTTATAGAAATGAAAAGCCTATGTAGTTGGCCACATATTACCTGTGAAGGTTAGATAAGCAACTGGTGGTTTTAGAGCAAGGGAATCATTAGCCAGATGTCACAAAAACAGCCATCATGCAAGTACCTAACAATAGGCAAATTAGAGCATGAGTTAGGTTTACCTGGAACAACAACTGTTGAGTTAGAAACATAATGTTTGAAGGAGAGCTAATTTGAGCTAACATTCTTATTTCAGTTTTGCTTTATATGAATGGTGTGTTGTGATATGATTGTAATCAGTATTCTATTTTTTATTTCTCTAGAGTTTCTCACCACATTTTTGACTTCATTCTATTACAGTTTTTCAATGTCTGGATCTTGAGGGAGTATTTAGCATATGATATGAGAATGCCAGACACAACATTGAAAGTAGATGTGGAGCGTGTGATTGATGATTTTGTCTTCATGTGTTTGTTTGTTGGCAATGATTTTCTGCCACACATACCATCACTGGAGATATCTGAGGTTGGGGAATTCCACAACCCTTTTGTATTTTAGAAAACAAGATTTTTGCTTTGGAGTTGTTACCCCCTCCCATATGTTTGTACCCTTGATCATGAATCTGCATCTCATTGATATGTAAGCACTGCATAACTCCTTGAAATTTTCTTTACATCCTTCAACAATTTCAGCAATCAATCCTCCTTATGGTAACGATCAAACAACCTTCATTGACTTCCTAAACATCCACACATTTATACATCAATCCTACAACTAGTAGCCACTAAAACAATCAATTCCCCAAAATCCCTCTTCCCTATTCATGTTCATAGCTCCTCAGAACAGCCCTAAGCTATGCTGCAAATAGATTCATTCTTATCAGATGGTACTCTTTCACTCTTTCAAATATTGCAAAGTTAAGTAGTGGTTAATGGCATCAATTATTGACACTGGAGAATCATGTGTTTGACACATTGCCATGTTGGAGAGCTAACACATTCATTTTTATAGAGCTTTTAGCTAATCTGTATAATATCATTGAATATGACTTGTGAACTTAATCCTTGTTTAATGCAGTTAATTAAAATAGATTAGATGCTGGAAGATAGTATGAGAAAGTTTCGAAATAGTGTTAGTGAGTGTTAGGCTTGTAGGATCTTTGGAGATTTCGGGAGCTAGAACTGACTGTAGACTTGATTTGTGCTTGAAATTAAATGAAAAAGGTGTAGGAAACTACTAGCCTCGCAGTGGTATTGATTATTAGAAAGCATCAAGCTTTCCATGCTATCAGGGTGGCGTGTAGATAAGGTGCCCCCCACCAAAAATAAAATTAAAATAACACAAACACATCCACCCTCTGACATTGCTTTCAATTCAAGCAAATGGCTCCAGCATCATTCATAAAATTTGATTTGGATTTTAGAGACTAGAAGCCTATTTATAGACTTGAAAATAGTTGGTTTCCTAATAATAAAACATAACTATTCCCATGTATTTATAAATCTAAGCAAAGACAAATAATACACTCCTATTACAGAAGCAACTTTACTAAAAATATGTAGCCCAAATCGACATTGAAAGTAGCTTAATGGAACTAGTCTTGCTCTCCCATTAAACAGAAGCTTGAAGTTAATGAATTTGCCCTCATATGTGTTCTGCCCATTTTAAATTGATGCCATTCATTAAATTTCTATTCTCATGCTGAATCCCATATTTGTATTTTTTATGTGGCTTTATTTATTGTTTAACTAATGTTTTCCATCTTTGATAGGGTGCTATTGATTTGCTCATGACAGTTTACAAAAAGGAATTTGCTCGGATGGGTGGTTACCTAACAAATTCTTTTGAGGTGAATAACTAGACACTTCTGTGTTTTTCAATTTGTGGTAACATGTTGAGACAAAGAATGGATGGTTTGTTGTTTACTTTATTTTTGAATCAAAGCTACAACAAAAATTCAGTTCTTATGAGATATTAGTTTCCAGCTTGTGACATTGCAAATTAAAATTTAAGAACATATAAAATAATCACTTCAATTTAAATAATTAACAATAATTGTTACACGCCACAAAAATATCCCTTTCACCTACATTCACGTGTAGTATAAATCTTTTTGCTTTCAATTTCATATAATGAGCTAGATTTTGCCTACATGATTACATTTAAAAGAGAGAAGACATTGTTAAAGCTGATAAATTTAATGAACTAATGAATGGAGCCCATACAATGGATGCAATTAATGAAGTTATTAAATGTTATAAAAACTTTAAGGATCCAATTGAAATTTGTCTTTAAAGCTCAATTATGGAGAAGGCTAAAGTCTGAAGGGAAAACTAACCAAACCTCAATTGAAGTTCTGAATTCTTCTTCTTCTTGCACACCTAAAATATAACTCTCCTTGATGCAAGTGACAGTCATCCAGCTGCATTCATTCCGCGGACCAATACCTATACCAAATAACAGTGATTAAGGTATAATTTTTTTCTATAAACTGTCTCAAACAAACAAGAAAAGAAAAGGAGAAGGCATCATTAGCTGGTGTGTGGAGAGAGAAGAGGCAACATAAACCTCCACTATCCAACTTTAAGGCTTGTATAGATCATATTTGTTGATGCAGATGCTTGGTCTTTCTATTATGCGGCTTGTTAAGCCCTACTTTAGAAATTAAACCCATAAATATATTTCTTCCTCTGCTCTTTCTTGTTAACTTATTACAATTATCTCCTACTACCTTCCAGATCTTTTCTTTTATTTCTAACTTTGATTGGTTTGGAAGCCTCAAACATTGAGTTAGTAATGCAAAGTATAAAACACCTTTTGTACTAGCTGTTTCACTAACAAAGTTGGCGTATATAATACAAGAAAGTTTTTAGGTCCATCAAATCAGTTAAAAAAGTAGTTACCATCTCAAGCATTATTCTTGTATTATTTATTTGTAGAATGATACGGAGCAAGAGCAATCTGATTTTTGTACAGGACACCCATTTTTCAGTCAGTTTTCTATGGGAATTGAAGTTAGGATGGGAGACCATGGAAAAGAAGCTTCTAAGATTTTTTGAGGGCTTGATATTTTTGTATTTAATGGAAGTAAAACTCAGTACAGAAGACGCTATTTTTTAGGGTTGCTCTAATCTCTTGCGTACTATTTAACAATATACAATTTTTTTTTATATACTTTGCTGTTTATATTGTTTTAGGCTGTTGAAGAACTATTATGAAAATTGTGGTCTTTCAATTCAGTCGACTTTTTAATTGCCATTGTTTGTTTTCTTATTTAATTGGTAGATTCATCTTAATTGAAATAAAGATGAATGAAATTGCTGAAGGCACTCTGCTATTTATGGTCTACCACTACAGTTGCTTCAGAAATGCCAACTGCCATTAAAATAATTGATATACTTTGTTTATTAATTAATTGTTTAAGATCTAATCTGAAAATTGTAGCCTTCAAATTCACTTGACGTCTTTGTTTTCTTGTCTTGATTTGTTTTGTTATTTATTTGGTAGATAAACTTGATTCGCGTGGAACACTTTGTACAAGCTGTAGGTTCTCATGAAAGTGCAATCTTTCGAAGACGCAACCAGGTATCATTAAATGACTTATTTCTTTTCCCTTTTTTTTTGTGGTGTACTTTTTCTGAAGAGTTTCCATGGTTTGGTTTCAATCTTCCTTTACATATATTTTTCTGTTCTCATTGTTGACCATTTTTCACCAATCAATATGTCTCATATGCAAAATAGGAGCAATTGATTCAAACTACAGTATTGCAATTATATTTTTCTGTTTTTTGGCCATAGTATTTTAGGTACTGTATACAGAATCAGTTATCCCTATAATGTTGATGTCTTGGATTAATAAATCCTACTTTCTTTAACATGATATGTCTTTTACCCAATGGCTAGGATCTTATCCTACCGTGTCTGTATTTCATATGATATGTATTTTGCCCAATAGCTAGGATCTTGAGATAGTAATTCTAAGCAACATCCATTGTCAGATGCAAAAAGAATGGGAGATACGTCTCCAACGCCAATCAAAATATCAGAAACCATTTCATTCATCAAAATCATTGTTTGATGATGGTGTATCTGAAAGCTGCAAATCTTCTGTGAAGATGGGAACAACTCCTCTCAATCAAAATCAACAAAATGTGAGTGCTTTGTTTAACATAATTTAAATGCTGTTGCATTTTAATTTCACATCTCAAGGGATATATTTTCTTGATAAGTAAATGGGAGTTTAATGTATTTTTATTATCATTATTGCAGCCCCAAAGCATGGCCATTCAGCAATCAAACCACTTCTCCTTCAATGACACAAGTGCTGTAGTTGACAAGGTTTCTGGTTAAGTTTGTATATCTTGTCATGACCTTTAGGTTTCCTGGTTTTCTGATTTTTTTTCTACAGATTAAATTGGGAGATGAGGGTTGGAAGGAAAGATTCTATGCAGAGAAGTTTGAGACAAAGAGTGAAGATGAGCGCGATACCATACGGAGACATGCGGTACATGTTTTGATGCTACTGTTTTCTATTCTAGGAGTGGAATGTGCAGTTCTTCACATGTCTAAACTGGTCTCCAGTTTGACTGCCCTTTGTAAGATGCAATGTTTTGGGTTCAACAAGATGAACCCAACCCAGAATATGAGGCCCCAAAACACATGGCCACCAATTTGATGCCATAGATAGATTTGGAAACCAAACACACCCAATGCCAAAGTTTTGTAGAAGCAACCATGGACTTTTTCCAAACCATGGTTTTGGAAAGAAATGCAAACAAGACTCTATATCACATAAACAAGGAAATGATTCTTCTATCATTATTGCCAACTTACTGGCTTCTTCTATTTTATTTGAGAAAAGCACTGTACAGTAGGCAACTGTGGATTATAATAGTGAATTATGTTTTTTCCCTAACAAACCCACTAAAGCTGTCATCTAGGGGTAAAACGGTATATTCTCTAGGTTCATTTGTCATTTTATATTTGTTTGGGGGATCATAGTCTTTTTATAATTTTTTTACTTGGTCACCCTTGAAAGCAATAAAAAAATTACATACTGTTTAGATACTTTTTTGGATTTTTCTTGCATTCAGAGTGTAGTAGCTACTCTATTTCCTTTGGAATTAAAAAAATCTAAGGCTTTGCTTCAAGGACATGTTCATGTTTCAATATTTTTTTTTAATAATCAAGTGGCCTCAGAGTTGATTTTGTAATTTGATTAATAAACAAATGATGAAAAAAAAGATAAAGTTCCTGGCATGTGCATGTTCTTGGAATGGCTAGCGAGCGCATCACTCAACTGTCTTTAGACGACATGTGTGACTTAATTTCTGATTGTTTGGCAGAAATTGATTTTCTTTTTTGAGAAAACAATGAATTTCTCAGGTTTATTTATTTATCTTTTTAAGCTCATGTTTTTCAGTTTCATCATTTGATATTTGATTTAATTGAATATTGAGCTCTATATTTTTTTCTTTGTATAGGATTTGTCATTGTTTTTAAAAACAACTGATTATCTCAGGTGCTTTTTTTGTTAGATTTATCTTCTAGTTAAATAATATTCTTTTGAATTAAATTAAATGAATTGGTCAATATTTATTTTTAAATGTATCATTCAGTATGTCACCATTTCCATTCATTTTAACTTGTTTTTAAGGTTAGAAAAATAAAAAAAATTTAACCCGCAAATGTGGTGTAAGGTATTAAATTAGTTGATTTTTTTTTCCCTTTTTTTTTAAGCTTATATTTTTCTTAGTTTTATCATTCAACATTTAATTTGTTTGAAGATTGAGCTTTTTGCTTTCTATATGATTTTTCACTAATGTTAAAAATAACATGAGTTATCTCTGGGGTTTTTTTTATTTATTGTTCATTGTCATTTTTTTTAATTATATTACTAAATTAACCTGGCTTGATGGATCTAGTCAAGTCAATTACCCGAGTCTGTGTTTTTTTTTGTAAAAAAATATTGGTCTAAGCCGTGTTATAACATGAGACCAACCGTTTTAGGTTTGCTAAAGTCATTTTTTTTATTGAATATTTTTTTTCCCGTTTTAGGCTTCAATTTTTGGTTAATTTGAATTGGAGTTTCTAATCTGTTTTGATTTGAATTCCATGGTGTTGTCACGGGATCGTGTCCCACATCAATCCAATGTGACATGATTTCAATATTTTAAAAAATCTTCATGTGTTATACATTGAACTTTTCGACTTCCTAGCATTTTTACAGTTGTTATAAGGTTATAAAAAAAATAATCTAACTTGTAGCGTAGGGCTAGTAAAAAAATTAGTTTTTTTTCTAATTAGGCTGGGTTTTAATTTTACAGTGTTGCAATTTCTGCAGGTTTTCAAATATGTAGAAGGGATTTGTTGGGTCATGCGATACTACTATGAAGGAGTCTGCTCTTGGCAATGGTATGTGGTGCATTCTCTTATGCTATTGTAAATTTAAGTGATAATTACCTCCTAATTGCTTATTGTCTTCAAAGAGTTCAAATGTTGAAAGCTGGATCGGTCAAGGGGCCCTAGCTTAGGGTGGATGATTTACTTGCCAAGTTAGTCATCAAAGAACTACAACTTCATGAAGTCATACCTCCCTGTTTTTTCTCGAGTTACAAAAAACCAGAAATATCCTTATCCTTGTAATGTCCAAGTAAGCACATCAGAAATCAGGACAGAGAGACATCAGCCAAAAGTGTAGTTTCAGTTATATGGATTCATATCTAATTTTTTTTGTCTCCAGTTAATTTTGTTTTCATTTAGCTTCAGAAGATATCACAACCACTTAATGATTTTTTATTTAAAAAGATGACAGTCAAAACTATTAGGTTGATATACCGAGGAAATCTTGCAACATGTGTTAAAACAGAATTCATAAAATGCCCATGGTTCTTGAACTTGGATCTGCAACTAGATATTGATAGATTAGATTGTACCTAGCATGACACTAACTGGTGCTAAGTTTTTTGACCCTTGCCTCCGTAACATACAGGGATCTTTTGGACTCAAGTAGCTTGGCCCTGGATAGTTGTAGGATATGAATACTTTAGCTTTGACCAATACCTAAATTCACTGTTTACAGGATCTCTTTGTCTTAATTTCTTATAACTCAGCTCTGCATTCCTTTTCCAAGAACACTTGAAGTTGAATTTTAATTACCTCAACATTTTTATGTGAAGGTTCTACCCTTATCATTATGCACCATTTGCCTCGGATTTCTATGGCTGTGGTCAGTTAGAAATTCACTTCACACTTGGGAAACCTTTCAAGCCATTTGATCAATTAATGGCTGTGTTGCCTGCTGCGAGGTTTTCAATCTTAACCATTTTTGTTTCTTCTGTGCAATTGGCTTACATAGTCAGCATTTGACGTGATTGCTGTGCTCGAAGTGCACATGCTCTTCCTTTGTTTTACAGGAAATTGATGATGGATGCATCATCACCAATATTGGATTTTTACCCTACTGGTATAACTACAGCTCAAGACTTATCTTTCTTACATCAACTTCATCAGTTGATCACAAAATTATTACAGGTTACTAATCTTAAAATTTCTTGGCAGATTTTGAGCTTGATATTAATGGGAAACGTTTTTCCTGGCAGGTATTTGTTATTTCTGGATTCCTCTTTGAACTGAGTTCTCTGATGATCTAAGTGCACATGTTGATGCAGAAATTTTGCATGCTTATTTTTACTTGGTTTTCTCTTATATGATTATGGATTTCAACGGTGTTCCTCTTGATGCTATATCCAACTCTTTGAAATTTCCAGGCCATCTGCAAATTACCATTCATTGAAGAGTCCCGCCTTGTTTCAGAGATAGCAAAAGTGGAGCACACATTGACAGTAATTCTTTTTTCTATAATTTAGCACTAGTCTCAGGTGCTAGATGTATCAGTGTGTTGGTTGGTGACATATATCTCTGATTGCTTTGACTCATGGGTATCATTTGATAATTCAATTTGCCATGTTACTTTAGTTGTAGCTTTGTTGCCCCTGACTGAATCTGTATTGCCTATTTTGCTCCTGTATACCAGTAATAAGTTTCTACACCTACTGGAATCAGAATTTTTAGAAATGAGGGGTGCATGACTGGTATATTGAGTGTTCATTGTGGCTAGCCTGACTTCCTTCTGATTTCAGTGCAGCAAAATAAAAAAAGATAGCCTGGAGATGTGTTGTTTGTCATATGTGGTAAAATAACAATATAAATCTCCACTTTTTGGCTGGAGATACTCATTTAGTGGCAATTTGATGGATAGGCATGTCAGATTTGTATATTTTCCTTGCTGTTGTCAATTTATCTCCAGCAATGATGTTGCAAATTCATTTTTCTTCTAGCATTGCTTTTATTAGAGAAAATATGATCTTTGGTTGCTAAAGTACAATTTTCCAAATTTCTGAAAAGTTCTTACTGATGATATTTATAATCAGGATGAAGAGAGACGGAGAAACCGTTTGGGTTATGATGTCCTGTGTGTTCGTGTTTCACATCCTTTGGCAGTTAAGGTAATCTCTCTGCTCGAGTGCAAAGATCAGTCAGCAATGCCAACAGCTGATATCAAATATCAAATTGACCCGACAATCAGGTGTGTAAATGAGGTCTCCCAGAAATTTGATTGAAAATTTTGGGGCAGCCTTTTTTCTTTTTTAATTATCAGGTCTCTGCTAATCTGAAAATATCATTGTAAAATTTATCATAATGTTCGTGACTATTAAATTTTGTTTTTGCTTGGGCATTGTCTTCTGAATTAGTTTTATGTCATCATCAATTGTTATCAATATTCGCCGAATAATATAAATATGAACTAATGAACTCAGTATCTTTGAGATTTTCCATAAGTAATAACAGCTGATATGTTAAAATAAATGTAATTTTTTTTGTTATCTTCAAGCTCATTCTTTTGGTTCTATATGTTTCCAGTGTTTTCAGTATGGGAGAATGGGAGCTGTGCCATCCATAGGGACAATGAAAAAATATGCAAGAAGTTAGTTTTGTGAAATGCATTGAATAGATAGAAGAAATATCATTTCTAAATTGCTGGCAAAGAAGCTTGGTTTTTTTATTCCTAACTTTTCATTACCTTGCCAACAGCTCTGCTCCCTTAGTAATTAAACGAGAGATAAATTAATTGTCTCAAGTACTTCAGACTGTTTGATATATACAGCATGTGCATTGAAATTTGTCTATCCAATGCTGGAATTTATTGATCCTGTCAGTTTGGTACTGATTTTTGTGATTATATTTTCTGCAGTATGTATTTCTTTTTGTTGTACTTTGTTTCTTATCACTGGAGCATGTAGTTAGTGATAATTTACTTGTTTTTTTAGGACCTTATCTAGAAGTGATTATTTACTCTTTCCAAGGCCTTATGAAATTGTTTTGCTTACAACAAGGTATTTTCTCATTAATTTATGTAGCGGTGGAATGAATGGATACATTTACATTTCTGAGAAACCTGAATGGCTGATGACAACGAATGATCAAGTGATGTAAGTTTCTGAACAACATGATGTTTTCTTCGCTCAGACTGTTTGTCATATCTTGCCGAAGTTATTTCTCTTAATTGCAGATCAGTCTTCTATGAATACCCTCCATTTCATTCCCATATCCCAAGGCTACCAGAAGGAGTTATCTTGCCTAACAAGGTAACAGTTTTTCTTTTTGATATTTTCTGGTATGAAAAATCAAAACATAAAAAAGACTGAAGGTGGTCTGCCCTAATTTCTTTACTTGGGTGATTGTTATTACACTATGGATGCTTAATATTTTTTTAATTTTTTTGTTCTGTTCTCAGTCTGTGACCAAGTGGAATTGTTTGCATGCACATCAGTTATGGCATGAGCCAGCTGTTTCTAGTTCTGTATCTTCTAAAAGGTAAACTTTCCTTCCATGCCAGAAATATCAGTGCCAATTCTAGTTCTCAGGTGTTTCATGAAAAAATGATCAACTATAATCTTAGTGTAGTCCAAATTGAAAATTTTGTATCTAGATATAAGTTTAGAGGCCTCCTTAATGATGCTAATTGGTTTGCTAAATATTGTAAAATTGTTTGTAGACAAATCCCCAAGTCTATCTCAGGCCCTCAACTGGCAAAATTGGCTCATCGGCTTGTGTCAGAATATAGTTCCTCAAAGCACCTGGACGTCCACAGATGTGCTGAACATGGTTTTCCTCTAGATGCTGATAGAATGGGAGAAAGGAGAACAGAAGTACAGCCCAAGAAAAGGAAACGAGATAAATGCAATAAAGACTGCCTTGATGGTAGATCAAAAGAATGTCAAGTGGGTAAAGGTGATTTTGTCCCTATCAACAATGCCGAGAATATGGAGAGTTCTACTCTCAGGCAACAGGGGGGAAGCAGTGGTGATTATGTAAGTGCTGGAGTGGATGAAATTAAAGTAGACAAATCTATAAAGAGGAAATGGAGTTCTAAGGACAGAGAACACAAGGAAGGTGCGGAAGGTGCTGGTATACCTGATGGTGTTCAGAAGCTGGAAAGAAGCATTCAAGAGCAGAGAAACAGTGATCATACCCCTGGAGGTGCAGATGGAGAAAATGATTACAAAGAAGCAAATTACAGAAAAAGAAAAGAAAGAAATAAGAAAGGGAATCAGAATGATGGTGATTCTGTCCGAAACAAAAATGCTGAGAAATTGGGGTGTACTAACCACATCAGCAAACTACAAAGTTGCATTCTTCTGGAGCAGAGCGGAGGGGATGTTCATGCAGGTGGAGATGTGGCGTTGGAGCTGAAAACAGAGGTGAAGTCCAAGAAAAGGAGAAAGATCGAAGCTGATGGTGTTGTAATTAACAATGTTGAAAAATTGGGGAGTTGTTTTCTCATGGAACAAAGAGGAGGTGACAGTACCCACACAAATGCTGATGGATTGAACGCAACCAGAAACCCTGTCCCAAATAACAATTATCAGGAATTGGAGGATGGGGCATTGGGAATTGAAAACAGAATTGAAATCCAAGAAAAGGAAAAAGTTTGTAGCTGACGGCATCCTAATTAACAATGTTGAAAAATTGGGGGGGAGTACTCTCATGGAACAAAGACGAGGTGACAGTAACCTCACAAATGTTGCTGGATTGGGAGCAACCAGAAGCCCTGTCCCTAATAACATCGATCAGGAATTTGAGGGTTCTGGTCTTCGGGAACAGATAGAACACTTTGACCATTCAGGTGCAAATGAGGTGGAAATAAAACCAGAAATCAAATCCAAAAGGAAGAAACGGAGGTCTAAGAAAAAGCAGCAGATTGAGCTTATTGTCCCAACTAATGATCCTCTGAACTTGAAGTCTGATCTTCCTGGAAAAGAGGGACCTTTGGACAGCAACCATATAGGTGCGGGTGGGTTGGAAATGAAACCAGAAGTCAATTCCAAAATCATTGCCCCAACTAATGATCCTCTGAACTTGCAGCCTGGTCTTCCTGGAAAGCAGGGAGCTTTGGACAGCAACCTTATTGGTTTGGGTGGGTTGGAAATGAAAGCAGAAGTCCAATCCAAAAGTAAGAAACGGAGGTCTAAGAAAAAGCGGAAGATTGAGCTTATTGTCCCAACTAATGACCCTCTGAACTTGCAGTCTGGTCTTCCTGGAAACCAGGGAGCTTTGGACAGCAACCATATAGGCGCGGGTGGGTTGGAAATGAAACCAGAAGTCAATTCCAAAATTATTGTCCCAACTAATGATCCTCTGAACTTGCTGCCTGGTCTTCCTGGACAGCAGGGAGCTTTGGACAGCAACCATATAGGCGCGGGTGGGTTGGGAATGAAACCAGAAGTCAATTCCAAAATTATTGTCCCAACTAATGATCCTCTGAACTTGCTGCCTGGTCTTCCTGGACAGCAGGGAGCTTTGGACAGCAACCATATTGGTGTGGGTGGGTTTGAAATGAAAGCAGAAGTCAAATCCAAAAGGAAGAAACGGAGGTCTGAGAAAAAGCAGCAGATTGAGCTTATTGTCCGAACTAATGATCCTCTGAACTTGCAGCCTGGTCTTCCTGGACAGCTGGGAGCTTTGGACAGCAACCATATAGGCGCGGGTGGGTTGGGAATGAAACCAGAAGTCAATTCCAAAATTATTGTCCCAACTAATGATCCTCTGAACTTGCTGCCTGGTCTTCCTGGACAGCAGGGAGCTTTGGACAGCAACCATATTGGTGTGGGTGGGTTTGAAATGAAAGCAGAAGTCAAATCCAAAAGGAAGAAACGGAGGTCTAAGAAAAAGCAGCAGATTGAGCTTATTGTCCCAACTAATGATCCTCTGAACTTGAAGTCTGATCTTCCTGGAAAAGAGGGAGCTTTGGACAGCAACCATATAGGTGCGGGTGGGTTGGAAATGAAACCAGAAGTCAATTCCAAAATCATTGTCCCCAACTAATGATCCTCTGAACTTGCAGCCTGGTCTTCCTGGACAGCAGGGAGCTTTGGACAGCAACCATATTGGTTTGGGTGGGTTGGAAATGAAAGCAGAAGTCCAATCCAAAAGTAAGAAACGGAGGTCTAAGAAAAAGCGGAAGATTGAGCTTATTGTCCCAACTAATGACCCTCTGAACTTGCAGTCTGTTCTTCCTGGAAACCAGGGAGCTTTGGACAGCAACCATATAGGCGCGGGTGGGTTGGAAATGAAAGCAGAAGTCAATGCCAAAATTATTGTCCCAACTAATGACCCTCTGAACTTGCAGTCTGGTCTTCCTGGACAGCAGGGAGCTTTGGACAGCAACCTTATTGGTTCGGGTGGGTTGGAAATGAAAGCAGAAGTCAATTCCAAAATTATTGTCCCAACTAATGACCCTCTGAACTTGCAGTCTGGTCTTCCTGGACAGCAGGGAGCTTTGGACAGCAACCATATAGGTGCGGGTGGGTTGGAAATGAAACCAGAAGTCAATTCCAAAATCATTGCCCCAACTAATGACCCTCTGAACTTGCAGTCTGGTCTTCCTGGACAGCAGGGAGCTTTGGACAGCAACCTTATTGGTGTGGGTGGGTTGGGAATGAAGCCAGAAGTGAAATCCAAAAGGAAGAAACGGAGGTCTAAGAAAAAGCAGCAGACGGAGCTCATTGTCCCAACTAATGATCCTCTGAACTTGAAGTCTGGTCTTCCTGGAATACAGGGAGCTTTGGACAGCAACCATATAGGTTTGGGTGGGTTGGAAATGAAAACATAAGTCTAACCCAGGAAGAGGAAATGCAGACTAGAAAATAGGAGACAGAGCAGGTGATATTGTCTCAAATTATGGTGTTGAGAACTTGGATCTTCTTGTTCCTGGTAAACAAGGAAAAGATGGTGATCATGGAGGTGCAGGTGTGGTGGAGGAAATTAAAACAGGAAACAGGTTCAGAAGTATGAAAAGATCAAGATGACATGCGTTGAAGCTGATGATGGTGCCCCAAATATTACTTTCTGTAATTGAACAGAGAAATTGAGACATTTGCGTCATCATGGCAAGGCAAGAATCTAAATCTGTCTAGGTTATGAAGGAAATAAAGAAGAGAAGGGTGGCCACATTTCAAAATTGTTAAATTAATTTTGCGTTCAAATTATAGCCATTACTTTGTTGTTAGTTAAACTGTCGAAGTAGACCTCGCAATTCTTCAAGAGGTTTATTTAAAAGATTTTCCATGGAAGGACATTAATTTCGAATCCAATGAGGGTTAACTTTTTCCTAGCTCTTTGATGCTGCCCGTATTTATTTGTTGGCAAATTCTGTTCACTAAATTGATCTTTTATCTTTAACAGTGTAATAAAATCAAATGCGTGTTGCTGAACAAAATTATAATTTCTAATGTGGTGGAAAAGTATTAAATTTTTTTATATGTATATTTTTAAATTGTTTTGATACAATGAAGTGAAAAATAAATATAAAAAGTACCAATAATATTTCTGTTATAAAAAGAAGAATAACATATAAAATCATAGACATCAAAATATAATAAAAAAGATAAAAGAGATGTTTTTATTATGAAAATTTTTATTTTTTTAAAGTACTAAGAATATAAGACAAGTTATTTATTTATATGACAAGAAAATGAACTCAAAGAGTTTTGGAAATTAGGATACTAAACTCAAGAGTCATGAACATTCAATACATATAATTATGGATTTATAATATTTTTCCCTTGAATGACCATGTACTTTAAAATTCAATAGAGTGCTTTGTATAGATACTTTAAGATCCATATTTGAATACTTTAGGATTCATTAAAGCAAATATCAAATTGCCTCACTAAAACCTTGCAAGGAAAATCTAGTGGGAAAAAATTCTAAGCAAAGGAAAAAAGAGTACTATTTGCATTGATTTCCTCTCAAAAGTACATGTCTTATGACAAAATCTTTAAGATGACGCATTCCAATATTATGGACAAATTTCTTGAAAGTTTAGGCTAGTAAAATCTTTGTAAATAAAGTCTGCTAAATTATCACTTCACTTGATTTGTTTGATATAAATTTCTCCCTTTTGTTGGAGCTCATGAGTAAGTTTTCAAAGAAATCAAAAACATCAAGATAAGTATTAACATCAACATCAACATCAACATATTCATTATGATTTTTAGAATCATCTTTATGAATAAATTAGGCTCAACTGTATTTTATTACTGAGAGGTTTGATATAAATCTGTATGATGTTTTGCTGCACGACAAATACACAACCAATGACCATGCATACCGCACCTATAACACTATCTTTCGGTTTATTCAAATTCTTATCTTTTCTTGTTTGAGTTCATTGTGTCTCCACTTCTAGTGGTATGATAGGTTGCTTTTTAGAAGAATTATCTCTTTTCCTTTTCCTTTTCCATTTTTTTTTTCATACCTATATCCTTGGTTTTTTCTTGTCTTCTGTACAAAGGTTCCATTTACTTTAGGGAATATTTAGAACCTGTGGGATGAAATTGATGATTTTTCATCAAAAACTTATTATTTTGTTCATCCACAAGAAGACATGAAATTAGTTCTCAGTACCTTTTGAAATTATGCACTCTATATTGTTGCTGTAGGACACTGTTTGAGGCATGAAAGTAGAGAATATTTTCTCTAACATTTGGTCTTTTTTGATATCTTTACTACACAATTTAAGTTGTGAGGTAATTTTAAAAAGAACAGAATTATAATCACTGATCTATTTAAAATCTTGCAACCTCAGGTGAAACCAATCATAACGAGCTTGAGAAAGTATGATAAACTTTTGGTGGTCATATCTTTTATTTAGATTTCACCTCATATTATTTCCTTCTTTAATGGTCTCTCAAAGATTGATAGCTTCCAGATGAATCTCGACGTCAATATTTCATGACACATAATTATTTTTAAAAATGTCAAAAGCAATAAATTCAAGTTTGTCAGATTTAACATTATCTTTATCTATAAAAACAAGAACTTAATAAAACTAATCATGAATATAAAAGAAAAAAAATATTAGTTCTTCAGGAACTGTATTTTAATTTATTTAATTCTCCATGAACTTGTAATACTAGTTCTTTCAGAAATTATTTTTAATTTATTTAATTCTTCAGGAAAATCAATCCTTTAAGATTGTTATTTGTTTAACTTTAGAAATACTAGTTCGTCAGAAACTTTATTTAATTTATTTAAAGTATTTAGGAACTATAAATCTCTTTTTATGAATAAAAGTGTGAAAGAAAATTTGCCAAAAATAAATTACAATAATGAAAAGCAAAAAATATTAAAATTGATATACGCCACGTAATAATCACGATGATAGCGTGTTATTAAAATAATAAATAATTGACATATAAGGGCATAGATATTCAAAGTATAATTGAAAGAGACAAGAGAAAAATACATTTTTTTATCATGAATTCATCTACCTTTTCAAAAATATACAAAGAATACAAAGACAAGTGATCTATTTATAGGAGAAGAAAATGAACTCAAGTGTCATGAGCATTCAATACACAAAATTATGAATTTATAACAATTTTAATATATTTCAAGAATAAATAAATAAAATTTAAAAAGTAATTAATATTATTTGAATGTAATATTTCTAAAAAGAAAATCAAGGCCATTATATAGATATGCAGAAGATTTGGTGAAACAGCATTCCAGGCTCCGGTGATTTCTCAAACCGTGGCATCCAGCTACTTAACTTATTTTCCACATCTAGACAGGACAAGCATCTGCTAATAATCATACGGCTCCAACTACTGAAACAACAACTGCAGATGCACGCACTAGACTTGGAAAGTTGAAATATTCTCGACTCTTTTTCAATCCCCTCGTCAATGAAAGATGGTGATGATCCACTTGAAATGGCCTGCAGATCTTAGATCTTGCCAGAAAGTTTCGTAGAACTTGCACCTTCTGTATGAAACAAAACAGGCTGTCTGTCTTGGTTTCTGAGTTTAAAAACAATTGAATAAACATGATCTGGCATTCTCCTCCGTTGAAGGTCTTGCTGCCAAAATTATCAACACAGGATTGGGGTTAGTCAGAATTCTTTATTTCTTTTCCTCGAACAGGAACAAAGAAAATCTATAAGACGCGAGGCTGAAGACTAAATGCTACTTCAGAAACGAAATGGAATGAAGCCCCTCGAAGCACATTACAAGAGGCCATCGAGTAGATTCTCGACTAGAAACTAATTCGATATGCGTGCTTTGTTTGCAGGAAAATATTCTTCACGATGATTTCATCTTTATTTTCATGTGCTTGGCTAACTTGTAAGAAATCTAGAGAAGGGAAACAATTTCATACCGGTTAAAAAAACAAGATAAAACAACGTAGTTTTTACTTTGCTTAGAATTTCGATCCGTTCCGGATATTCCGTCCAAATTTCACCCGGAACGTTCCGGTCTCGTTCCGCCCGTTCTGTTTCGGCCAAATAATGTTTTTAAACAATAATTAATTTTATAATATCAATCATATCTCTTAATCCTTACTCCAAACAAATTATAACCCCATGCCTAAATTTACCTCCCTTTCTCATCTTATTTCTTCTTTCTCACCACAACCACCACCCACCCCCGCTCACCCTCAGAGTGGTTATAGCCTTTAAACACTCTCACAACCATTCCAAGACCACTCTCTTCTTTTTTTCTTCGTCGCGACGTAGGTCTCTCCTTTCCACCCATGAGTCTCTCACCATATAATCAGTCACCACCACCACAACCACCACCTACATTCAATACTTATAGGCATATTACACATTTTCCTTTATTAATTTAATATAAATTGTTAAAACTTTGGGTTTGGAATCAGGGATTTATAGAAAAATCTAGGTTTCTGTGAATTAGGTTTAAATCTGGCTGTAAGACACTACACGGGCATTGCATAGCATGGAGGAGGAGTCGGTAATATTACCCGCAATGCATAATCTATCCATGGTGCTCAGACGATTCTGAGGCGGTGGATGGGATTCACTGCACGAGTTTTCCGAGGCTGAAGCTACTAAGAAGGTTCCAGTGGATTGGCGCAGTGGCCATCCATGTGAGGTTAATTGAGGATGGAAGGTGATAGCTGCCCATTCTTCCTGGAAAGTGCCAGTGATTCCTCCTCGTCAAAATCCGAAACCTTTGCATTCCATGGAATGCCAGTTTCAGTCAGTGTCCTCACTCCTCAGGGGACACGAGTCGATGAGCCTCTGGTCTGCGGGGACCCAATAATCATTCTACTTGGAGGTATATTACACCCTTTCCCTTTATCGATTTAATATAATTTGCGTCAACTGTTGATTTTAAAAATATTACTGGGTTTAAAATTAGGGATTTCTACAGAAAATCTAGGTTTTTGTGGATTGGATTTAAATCTGGTTAGCTAGTTATAAAATACATTGATTTGAGCTGTTAATTTTATTACTTTTGAATAAAATCAATTATTTTGGATGGTTTTTAATTGGTAAAGGGTCTCAATTCCAAATTTATTCTGCTTTTTTTAGCTGGATGTCAATTTTTTAATATATGTTTTTAATTCATGTCTTAATAGGTTATATAGACATGGTATACATGGAATTGACTTGTGATTTATGTAGATTATTTAGATATTATAGATATTGATAAGTTCTAATTACTTTTTAATGTATTTATTAGATTTAATACTTTGCAAGAGACCGAAAAAAGTAGCAGTTGCGTATTACTGAAGATGTCAAAAAGGATGAAACATTTCGTGACCGACAATACGCTCAATTTGTTTTATGGTAGAGTTCAAAGGATAATATGGTAAATTGATAGAAATATAGTTTAATTAAAAAAATCAAGTTGGCATCTTAAAAATAAATTGAAATAACGATATATTGAATCAATTGGTGTCAAATTAGGTTAATATTTCAAATGTGTGACCTGCGTTATAAGACTATGATAACCTTAAATAAAATAAATTAAATCATATCAAATTATAAAGTTTAATTTATACTAAACTTTTTGAATAATAAAATTGAGAAAAATTTAATCTAAAAAAACATAATAAAATGATTTTTGTGAACAAAATTATAACCTTGTATAATATTATGAGAACGTCATCATCAATATCGCAAGGTCATTTCATTCTTTTATTGCTCTGAAATTTTAATATAATATATATAAATATGTCAAAGAAACTCCTCATAAAATTTCATCTCAATCTAACGTTGTGATTAAGAGATATGATTGATATTGTAAAATTATTTATTATTTAGAAAAAAAAACACTATTTGACCGAAACGAAATTTACAGAACAAAACCTAAACGTTCCGGAAGAAATTTAGATGAAATTTTCCAAAATATACCGAGATTCTAAACAAGATAAAATTTGTTCTAATTTGTTTCGTTGTTTTTTAAATCAAATTGACAATCTTTATATGAACTGCTGTGACTTTGGTATTGATCATTGAATGGGCACTACAAATTCATCCTCGTGTCAAGGAGGTGGTGTAGGCCCATCTAATTTTAAGTCCTTCCATGAGTTGTGGTGATTTTTAGATGTATTAGATTTTATGATTTATGTCATAAAATTTATTAACTTAGTTTAAACTTAATAAAATGTCATGTGAATTCTTATTATATTTTACTTATAAATCATGTTTACGTAGTTTGTCACTTTTTTTGTTTTGCTAATTTAAAAAAAAACACTTTTAACCTCATCGGTTGGTCAATTTCTACCAATTTTTTTGAAACTTTTTTTTTTTAATAGGTAATCCAGACCCGCTGGGGCCTGACTAATCCCATGGCCCAACTGCACCACGACAAGCCAGAGGAACCATTTAATTCATGGGCTTCGTCCAAGTCCGCTGGCCCAAAGGAGTTGTTTGCACCTGGTGGGATTCGAACCTGAGACGTGGAAGGAGCACACTCCCCCGTCCCAGGCCTCCTACCGCCAGGCCAACCCCCTTGGGGTTGACTCACCAAGTAGGCCATGTTTAATATGTTTTAATTTAAGAGATTTATTATTTATAAGTTTAAATTTTAAAATCAATATTCACACAAATTTCATTAAATTATCCTGAAAATATTATTATATAAGTTATCTCGAAAATACATTTACTATATATATATATATATATATATAAAAAAATACTATTTAGTGTCTAAATTCCAAACTCTTTATTTAAATAGGTTGGCATAATTTTAAATGAGGAGATAGAGAAAAAAAGAAATCCTAAAAGCACATAAAAGTTTTGATAAAAGACAACTCTATTACCATTTAAAGATTTTTTGATAAGATGAACTTAAAAAAATATGAAAAGTAAGTTATCAAAAGGTGTCAAGAGTGGACTACATATGTCGCTCAAAGACGAATGATCTATCCATCGTCTTTAAACAACGCATGTTGCCTAACCTGATTAACATTGACGATCATTATTATATTATATTTATTTCGTTGATATCTTTTAATACTACTAGGATTATTGTAATCAAAATCTTGGTATCTCTAAAATTTTATTTTATTTTATTTTATCGTATCTCTTATTCTCAAAACTTGCGGCAATCCATATTAATAATTTCTTTTGATAGAGCTTCAGCAAGTAGCCTTGACTTCTTGCTATTTCAAGGATATCAAAAGTACACCCTTCCCATGCCAGATGTAAAAAATAGACTTCTTTACTTTTATTTTCTAACAAAATATTAAAAATATTCATTTGGATCTAAGAAGAGACGACTATTATACTAAATTAAAGAGATCAATCGACTTTTTTATTTTTTGCTAGTACTATAAGAGCTGCGCACATTCTTCAAGAACCCAGTCAACAAATGTGTGTGCTTTGTTTATATTTTTAATGATCAACTGGCTTACGGAGTTATCCACTCCCACAATATTCTATTGGCGGGACGAAGTATCGTGTTCAACTAAAGAGATTTATCAGATAAGAAGTCTCGGCTCCCATGGTCAAAGATGATCAGATCCAGCAGATGCCATAGCCGCGTGCTTCCCTTGCTGTCTGTATAAATTGGAGCCATTTTCTCATCACTCAGTGCTCATACACCACCCTTAACACAGCAACCAGATGGCAATGCCAAAACTAGAAGCCCCTCTTCTCTTCTTCTTCTTCTTCTTCTTCGTCTTCGTCTTCCTCCTGGCTCCTACCCCCTCTCGAGCTGAAACTTTCGGGCCACCTCTTGTCAGCCCTGTCCAGAAAGATCCGTCAACTCTGCAGTACATCATCACGGCATACCTAAGAAGCCCTGAGGAGCCAACAAAGCTATTCCTGGACCTCGGAGGTAGCTACTTCTGGATCAACTGTGATGACTACAACTCCTCCACGTACAGACACATTCCATGCACCACCTTGCTCGATGAATTTGTCGGCTGCTTTGCTTGCTTGATGAACTGCAGGGACTCCACTCCCAATTGCGGTGACAGTGTTTGCGTGTTGAAACCCGAGAACCCCTTCGATCCCACATCCTCTGACAACAGTAATCAGTACGCCCCTGCCCTTGTTGACTATTTTTCTATGCTCACCCTGGATAATACAGGGTCCATCGGAGGACTTTCCTCCTCCTCTCCTTTCACCTTCATCTTCTCCTGTGCCTACAAGGAGAATCTCAGAGGCCTAGCAGGAGGTGTCACTGGCTCGGCAGGGCTCGGACGTTCGAGAATTTCAATCCCGGTACAGGCCAGTACAATCTTCCATTATCCCCGCTATTTTGCGCTCTGCTTGTCGGGGTCCAAGACTCGGCCAGGTGCGGCTTTTATCGGTACTAAAGGGCCCTACAAGTTCGGACGGGGGATTGATCTCTCAAAATCACTCGTTTACACACCACTCCTTCTGAACCCTGTTGGAAAATACTCCTATCCTGATCTGAAAAAACCCTCGGATGAATATTTCATAGGGGTGAGCTCCATTAAAGTTCATGGGAAGGTGGTGGCCCTGAATCGATCCCTCTTGGCCATTGACAGTGGTAATGGCTCGGGCGGGACAAAGCTCAGCACTGTCGTTCCATTCACACAGCTAGCGACTTCTATTTACAAGGCTGTTACCGAGGCATTCGTGAAGGCAGCAGCTTCTTCTCCTTTCAATCTTACAGCAGCAAAACCAGCCCAGCCATTCAGTGTGTGCTACCCTGCTAGAAATGTTAAGACGACGCGTGATGGACCGACCGTGCCAGCCATTGAGCTTGTGATGCATAGGAACGACGTGGTTTGGAAGATCTTGGGATCGAATTCCATGGTCAGGGTTGCCATGAAAGGAGGTGATGATGTGTTGTGCCTGGGTTTTGTGGATGCTGGGGTCAAACCAAGAACATCAATTTTTGCAGGCGATCCATCGATAGTGATCGGTGGTTATCAAATGGAGGATAATTTTCTACAGTTTGATCTGGAGTCCATGAGATTAGGGTTTAGCTCCTCCGTTCTGTCCAGGGGAACCAATTGTGCCAGCTTTAAATTTGCTGCCAAGAGAGGCTAAGATGACTGCAGCACGTGCTCCTCTTCGATTTTCTCTTCTTAATCATGTAAGAAAAGCCAACGGTGAAAGGCAGAAGAATAACACTTATGGTCCGCAACTTTGTTCGAAAATTTGTGCAGCTTGAGATTCCTTCGTCCCTTTTTTTATTATTTTTTTTACTTTTTAAATTCGAATTATGAGAATTATAGGATTAGCACCTAAAAGTTTAAATTTTTAGCTGAGATGGTTCTTTGACATGGTATCATAACTTTGTTGACCCAACAATCACGGGTTTAAATCTCATCATCCTCTTTCTACTTAATAAAAATTAAGTACAAGGTAGTGTGGACTTGCGCAAGTTTCAAGTCCAAAGGGTTTTCACTTGAAGGTGTGTTAGAGAATACTATAAATTATATTTTGGGACTTCATCTAACAACTTGAACTTTTTGTGAGATGGTTCCTTGGCAACTAGCACATTCTAGAATCACTCGTTTCTATAGAAAGGTTCACGTGATAGTTTATGTAAGTTATTCATAAACTTGAGATCACTAAGTTATCTTAAATATGGAATGCAATGCTTTGATTTTACTACATGTTTTAATCAAAAGTAACAAACGAACAAATATTAGGTACGAGAAGAACTCTACTAAGGTATTTGAGCTATCAAGAAAGGATTTATGACCCCAGGGTAATTAGTAATAGCATTTATATGTTCTTAAATAATACTAATCGTAAATCCTTGTGCAAAGTGGAATAAGATTTTAAACAAGTTTCAAATTTTATTCCACCAACAATACATGATAATGTTATTGAGAGCAAACTTGATTTGACATAGTAGATGTCATAACTCATTTCTAGGTTATTTCCCCTAAATATACCTCTATTTTTTCCAAATAAAATCAAATAAGAATAACAAGAGGACTGGTATTTTGGCAAAAGATGGTTGGGGAGGATTTCAAATGTGTAATGTAGATTCAAGGTTAAAGTAAATGATTATTGGATGAATACGCATGAAAATTAAGCCTAGTGGCATAATTTGATTTAATCAGGGTTAAATTAAAATTTTAATTATATTTAAGAATTAATTTAGGTTGGATTAAAGGATTTAATTAGGTTTAAGGACTTAATTATACTTTAAATGGATCAAATTAATGTTATTATGAACTTAAATAGTGCAAAATTAAGTTTAAAAGCCTAATTGAGCTTAATTGAGAATATTGGAATTTTAGGGGACTGAATTCATTTTTTTACCAAGTTAATTGATTGAAATCAGGGGAAAAATTGAAAAAATAATAATCTTAAGGTTGATTAGGGGTCAAATTTAATAAATTCAAAATCAATGATCTTTTTGAAGAAGGCGTCAAACCATTGGGACCTAATTAATTGAAACCATGAGTGAAATTGAAGATAGTTAAAAGTTTGATGGTTAATTGGAGCTCAATTTACTGAAATCCAAGACCAAGTGCCATATTGAGAAAAACATGGCAACTCTAGGAAACTGTTGATGTTTAGTAGGGGCAAAATTGTATAAAATTAAAAATTTAAAACTAATCAAGGTTATGATTAAAAGAAATCAAATGATGAAGGATTAAATTGCACTTTAGCCAAATCTATAAATTAAAACCCTAAAATGACATCGTTTTGAAGAAGAAAAAGAAAAAAAAAGAACCAAACAAAGTATCATCTGGTTATTATTGATTGTTTTTTTTTATCCAAAAAGGTTGTTGAGATGACTACTTTTTAGGTGCATTTAATGTTTCGCCTCTTAATCAAATTCAGAAAACAATACACCATTATGATGACCTAAAATTGTACTCGCACTCTCACATGGTTCTTTCGGGTTGATTGGCCCTATAATAGCCACACCACTGCCTAAACAGGCCAACTCGAACAACTTTTAACTGTAAGAAATGTGATTGTTCATGATGATCACTTTGAACCAATAACGGAGATAGTTCTCGGTTGAATCAAGGATTAAGATTTGTCCCAAAAAAAAAGATGTCCTTTTTCCACCAACTATAAAAAGGTGGATTCCATGCTATGAGCTTCAAGAAACTTGGGTGCAAAGTTGATAAAAAAAATCAGCCAATTCCCTATTTTTTCTTGTCAACTACTGGTGTTTCTCCCCCCCACCTCCAACAACATCACCATCTCTAGCCACAATGTGTAAGGTATAAACCATTAGACCTCTGCTCAAGGTACCGTTTTCTTTTCTTCCCCCTTCTTCTTTGCATATATTTTGCATGCTAAATAATTAACATGGTCACTAGGTTGTGCTAGTGACCATGTGGGTCTGGGTTGAACCAACTCAAATAGCCAGGCATAACTTGGCAAAACCTAACCCAACCCAAAATCCCAAAAACAAGGTGCTATTGGTCTTAAATCGGCCCAACAATACTATGTCTAGACCTGAAGCCTATGCCTATATGGGTGGGTTTGGGCCCAATCTAAATTAAAAAAGGACCAAATTTGTTGTGTTGTTAATCAGCCCAATCCAACCTGGCTAGGTCCAACCCATACGATTAGGATCAACCCATATAATAATAAATAAAAAATTAAAAAGAAAATGAGAAATTTTCAAAAACATCAGTCATTTCAAGATATTTGTGATTTTCTCACCTATCGTTCTAGCAATTATTTTTAATATCGGACCATATAATTACATTATAAGATATGAACTCGATATAAAATACCTTATTTTCCCTCAAATTCCTTAAAATCTAAGATCCTTATTAAAATAATATTTTACTTTTTTCACATTAAAAAAATATTTTACTTTTTGCACATAGTCAAATCCTAAAAAAAATCAAGCATGGTTTTATATATATATATATATATATATATATATATATATATATATTGTTTTTTTATCATGTTTTTAAATATAAAAGGATATTGTAACTATTTTATTATTATCTATTAGGGTTTGCCCAAAATATAAAAAATCCTTCACCAATCATTTTGTTCATTTGTATTTAAAACTATACACTTGGGGTATATAATATACAAATAAATAAATACAATACTAAAACCCAAGTTTTAAAACAGTTTAATTCTAACCAAATAAGGGAGAAATTGTATCACAAAGGGAGATACACCTTAAAACTTATCGAGACCAACAAATAAAAACTTGACGTAGAAAAATAATCAAACGTCAATGCAACTTACTTTAAGTAGGGTGTACTAGGGGTGATGTGTTTTTCCATTGCATAACTATCCCTTTGCAACTTACTCTAGTAGACCATTAACTTTTTCATTGACTATAATACTAGATAATTAAATCACTATTTCACACTAAGTAAGGCAGGCATGTTGTTCGACATCATGCATGTCATGACATGATTTTGACTCCACCGAGGATTGTGTGGTTGGACAAAACTTTACTTGTCTGACTGTTTTTGTATTTGATTTGGTTTGTTTAAGTTTTAACATTATTTTACCATGTTTTTTTATAATGGTCATGCATAAGCACATTGAGTATCGAATAATGCCTTCATGCATTTTAATTTAGCAAATAAGCTCAAATCTTTGTTAGGTAGGGAGTAGTGGTATGCCTCATGATTTTACCATGTTTTTTTATAATGCTCATGCATAAGCACATCGAGTATCGAATAATGCCTTAATGCATTTTAATTTAGCAAATAAGCTCAAATCTTTGTTAGGTAGGGAATAGTGGGTATGCCTCATGATTTTCAATTGGGGTTTAAATTCATGAAACATCTAATTATGAGCTTAGTATTTACTTCGTAATGATGGTCACACTATGTCTCAACTATTCTTGTAAACCCATATACAGTCTTCATGAAAGGTGGTCACTAGACAGGCCATAGATCATTTTGAGACCAAGTTGTGAGCTCACCCTTCATGTAATGGTTTTATTCGCCTTTAGGGTATGAACTCCTCAATAATTCATTTTGCATCAAAGTAGACCTTATCAATAATCTTGAACTTTGCAGGATTTCTTTAAGCTAAAACTATGATATTTTTTAAATATGGGTAAGAATCTGAGATGATTTAGCTGGGGGAACTGACCAAGAATCAATGTCGGATATTACCGCACTAAAAAAAAATTGTCGGGGTGTGAAGTTTAAAGACTAGTACAAAGATTTCCTTAACTTTAGAGAAAGTAACAAGCATGGAAAAGAAGGAACCAAAAGACAACAACTATTGTTTAATTTTTTGGAAAGTATAATCCTTCACTAACCTAATATGTAGTGTTCATAAGGCACACCTCTAGTTTGTTTTACATGTTTAATGATGTTTTTGAACTTGTTTTAGTGTTATAATGTTTTTTAGTCTTTTTACTAAGATGTAAAAATATTGTTTTTATTGTTTAAATCTTACTTTGAGTTGTTTATTGATGTTTCTAAATACTTAGGTGATGCTTTTTGGATGAGTTTTGATGAAATGAAATTATTTTGAAATTTGTCAAATATAACAACAAGGTTATTATGTTTTTTTGTGCTGGTTTATGCATGTTTATAGGTTTCTAGATTTTGGTTAGTTCTTATTGAAGGTATAGAAAAAAAACATTCTAAATTCAGTTTGCATAAATATATAGGATGCTTTAAGTTGCCAGTTATGAACCCTTAAATCTCTTGCATGATTTTGATGTTTCGATAAGCATTTTTGTTATTTTTTATTCAAACATGTGTGGTTCTGGTTGTGTGACCTGTTAGAAAGAAGAAAACATGTTTTATAGGTAAGAAATGTCAGTTTAGGAGGCTTAACAGTGTGTTGGATTCATGGGTTATTTTTTGGTTTCTAGGCAGTGTTCTTTGGAAGAACAGTGACTTAGCTCCATAATCTAGACCAATTTTGATTCAATTATTTCCACTAAATCATTCGAGCAAGTTAATTAGTTAATAATTTAGGTTTTATTTTTATCAATAACAAGTTTTGAGGGGTTTTTAATCCTAGGATTTTGATTTTGAATTGAAACTTTTTTTTACTAAATCATGATTATTGGTTGATAATCATCAATATTTTTTTTATTATTATTATTCATTGATTGATTTCCATCTTTTATTTGCTTTTTATTTCATGAAATATAACATGTATCTTTATCTGTGTTTGGGTTCTCTTTGAATGTTCTTCATTTGTTCTTCGTATTCTTTGTTTTTCTGGTATTTGATCTATTTTGACCAAAATATTTTGATTTTATGTTTTTATAAGTTTGATTCATTTTGGTTTCAGGATTTGATTTCAGGCTATTTTTCGGGTCAAACTAGTGGTATTTTGTCCAGTGTATGGTTGAATCAAATATTTCAAGTTAGTTTATCGAGTCAAAGTCTAGTCAAATGGCTAAGGCCTTGTTTGGCTAGCAATGTTTTTGCTAAAGGTCTTTTTCGCCTAAAGAGTGTTTGTCAAACATATTCTTAAATCTTTTTTTTTAAATTACGGAAGGAAAAGATGGTATTTTCATGTATGACTTTACAAAAATAAATAAGAAAAAAATGATTTTTGCATTTTGCATCCGACTCAATCCTTACAACAAAAAAAAAGATTTCTTTTTATTTAAAAAAGATAAGAGGAAACAAATTTAGCAATGTTTTATAAAGTTTTTGTGTCTTTGTTCTTAACTTGAGTAAAGAAAAGAATTCATGCAATCACATCACCTTATGAACTGAAAAGGCAAGGTATAAAGGGTTTTACAGTGAGTTCTTCAAATAATCAAGAATAAAAAGCAACTTTGCCTCAGAATAACCCATTCCCAGAAACAAAAAAAAAAAAACTAATTCTAGCCAAACAAAAATTAACACTATAAAATCACAAACTTCTGTAATCTACCATTTCGAAAGGGCACCTGACGCAAAATGATCAATGGAAACCAATTATATATATATATATATAAACATAAGAAATAGAGTTAAACAACATAAAACTGAAGAAAAAACCAGGAAAAAATATATCTTAAATAGAAAAACCCAGTTCGATTATTCAATCAATAGAAATTAAAACAAAAATCAGAAACAAACATAATGTAAATAATAAAAAGCTCAAAGCTTTAGCTTCATTTCTTCTGATTCTGACCTCCTAGACATTTTTTTATGATAAAACTTTTAGTCCTATCCTACGACTAAGCACTAGCCAGCCGAATTATGGTAGACCATTTTAGATTATTATTATTCAAGACATGATTTAGTTTCTGTTCTAGAAAAACCATTCTAAGCCTTCAAGTATTCTAGCCAGGTGCTTCCTCCATTATTCTAGCTAGAAATATCTTGAGAAGTTTCCAACTGAGAGAGATGGTGGAGAAATCTTCAACAAAAACATGGTAACCCATGTTAAGAAATGGATTGACTTCACCGAAGGATGAAGAAAACAAGCGCCAAGAAACTGCAAATTGGTGGAATGTGACCCACGAGTTCAACTAATTAAATTTGGGCATGCATTTGATATGAAGAGATTAAAACACGTATAAACTTGAGCATTTGGTTTGATTCAATGAGCCATCAATTTTGAGGTCCTTTACCTTTGTTTGAGATTATTAATGCAGTAAGAGATTGAATATTTTTGGATTCTGAGTGGAGTCATATTAAGAAACCATCTAATCTAAAAAAAAATTTAAACTATTTAGATGAAGTCACCGGAATATGATTTATATTATTCTTAAATACGTATTCTCAAGTGAAAGTTCTTTTGAGCTTAAAACTTGCACATAAATCTACACTGCCTTGTGTTTGATTTTTATCAAATGGAATGGAGATGGTGAGATTTAAACTCGTGACTGCTGGGTCAACTAGGCTTTGATACCATGTTAAGAAATCCATCTTACCTAAAAGATTAAGCTTTTAGGTTTGATCACAGAATATGATTTATATTATTCTGAAACAAGTCAAGTCCTTTCCTCCTCCTCTGCAGTGTACTAAAACCAGTTGCAAAATCCGGAGAGATCGTCCATTGTCTAGAAAATGCATGGTGCTCCATCGACATGACTGTTTGTGGTTTGTTTCTAAGCTCCACGTTGACCGCTTGACCACCATGATGGTTGACTGGGGTGCTTTGCTGCAACGGCAGCCTCAACCTCCAACTGGACAGTGCTTGATTGGCTTATAAATGTGCCGGAAAATATCATCTGAGCTGCCGCAGCGAGCTTGAAGGTGCCGGAATGGGTGGTTGTGACACCCAAATCTTTCCTTTTCATCGATTCAATTTTAATGATGGTTGCTATGTCATGGATCGAGGTAGTTCTTTTAGGTATGATTTTATCTTCTTATTTATTTGCATGTAGTCAAACTTATTATAAAGAATCAATTTTAGGTAATATTTTAAAAAGGTATACGGGAGTGTATTTTTTATTAAAATATAAATTACTTTTTTTAGTGTTTTTTTATAGTTTTAATAAATTAATATTAAAAATAATATATTTTTAATATATTTGTACTATTTAAGATAAATTTATCTGTTTAAAATACATTTTTCCTTGGGTGCTATTGGGAAACAAAGAGGTTAGAGGCACCTAATGGAGGGAAAAGTAAACGTCTTTTTCAAAAAGTAATTCAAGAATATACTATTTATTTACCTTTTGTTTATTCATTTGTAGTGCACCGCCGGCTGTCCCACGATCATTTTCCATTTTTGAGAGAATTAACAATAAGCTAAACCGTGTGGGGGAATTAACTGTAGTTCCCCACACAAAGCACTGAGGATTTCCACAGTGCTCTTCCTTCTTTTTTTTCTTGCTTTTTGTTTTTTTTCTTTTCTGATTACTTTTTTTTTTCTCATTTCTTTTTTTCGTTTCTTACTTTTTTTTTATTATGTTTTTTTTCTAATTATTTTTTTTTTCATGAAATATTTTTTTCATGGTTAAATTTTTTTTTCTTTTTCTACTTATATATAATTTTTTTTTTATTTTTATAATCGGGGTGTTTGAACTAACTTAATCACACCACAATTAATCATCAAATCTATTTTTTTTATAATTTTTTATCATTTTTTTCCTTATTTTTTTCCATTTTTTTCCATGAAATATTTTTTTTTGATTTTTTATGATCGGGGTGTCCGGACTAGCTTAAGCGCACTATAATTCATCCTCGGGTCCAATTTTTTTTATAACCATGGTGTCCAGACCAGCTTATACGTACCATGACTAATCCCTGGACTCATATTTTTTGCTAAAGTGCTTTCCCACTGATATATTTTTTTCCTTTTTTTTCTTATACTTTTGTTTTGTTCACTTATAAAAAAAAATTTACAACCGGGGTCTACTGCCAGCTTAAGTACACCACGACTAATTCCCGGAACGAATTTGTTTTTAAAACAATATGGATTGCTACAGTGCTTTCACGCTTATAAATTTTTTTATAACCATGGTCTCTGAGCCAGCTTAAGCTTGTTATTATTATTCTTATTTACTTATATATTCTTTTTATAACCAGGATTTATGGGTCACCTTAAGCGCACCACAACTAATCCCCGGACCAAATTGTTTTTTGATAACTAGGGTGTCTAGGCCAGCTTGTGCGTACAACGACTAATCCCTGGACCAATTTATTATTTTTTAAATTTTTGTTTCTTATACGTTTTTTTGTTCACTTATACATTTTTTTCCTTATGCCCGGACCAAAAAAATTTTTATAACTGGGGTCTCCAGGTCAGCTTAAGCACATCACGACTAATTCCTGGAATTATTTTTAAAAAAAAAAAAAACAATATGGATTGTAAATGGTGTGGGGAAAGTATTGTAGCTCCCCATACATAGCATTGTTGATTGCAACAATTTTTTTCCCGCTACAATGTTTTTTTCCCTGTTTTTTGCTTTTTTTCTTTTTTTGCCTTTTTTTGTTTTTTTTCTTATTATGTTTTTTTTTCTTATTATATTTTTTTTGTTTTTTCCCCAAAATATTTTTTTTGCCTATTATACTTTTTTATATTTTTTCTTTTTTCACTTATATTTATTTTTTTCTTTTTTTTAATTAGGGTGTCCGAGCTAGCTTAAGAGCACCACAATTAATCCCCAGATCTTTTTTTTTTTTTATAACCATGGTCTCCAGCCAACTTATGCGGACCACGACAATCCCTAGACTCACTTTTTTTTTCTAAAGTGTTTTCTCGCTGGTGCATTTTTTTCTTTTTTTTCTTATATTTTTGTTTTGTTCACTTATATTTTTTTTATAACGGGGGTTTTCAGGTCAGCTTAAACACACCACGACTATTTCCCGAAGTAAATTTTTTTCAAAACAATATGGATTGCTACAATTTTTTCACGCTTATACTTTTTTTTTTTACTTATATTTTTTTTATAACCAGTATCTCCGGGCAAGCTTAAGCGCACCACCACCACTCCCCGGGCCAAATTTGTTTTTTGATAATCAGGGTGTCCAAGCCAGCATGGATGCACCACGACTAATCCCCGGACCAATTTATTATTTTTTTCCTTATACTTTTTTATGTTCACTTATATTATTTTGTGACCGGGTTCTCCGATCTAGATTAAGTGCACCACGACTAATTCCCGGATTGATTTGTTTTTTTTAAATATGGATTGCTATAGTGTTTTCATGCTTATACTTTTTTTTTCACTTATATTTTTTTTTTATAATTGGTGTCTTCGGGCCAATGTAAGCTCTTTTTTTTCACTTATATATTTTTTTATAACTGGGGTCTCTAGGTGAGCTTAAGCGCACCATGACTAATCCTCGGACCTTTTTTTATAATCGAGGTATCCGGGTTAGCTGATGCGCACCACGAGTTGTATAAGTACTTATATACCCCCTATAAGACAAATTCAAGAGTTTGTTATAGGGGTGTATTGGTAATTTACCAATTTTAATTATATTTTCTGTAAGGTGTTGTGGGCACGACGTCAATTTCAGAGCTTATGCACATTTCGGATGACGCGTGCGGCGTCGTAGAACTTTTAAAAATGTATATTAGTTTTTTATATATTTATTTTATTATGTAAAATGTGTTTAAAATAATATCATGATATCAAATGTATTTTTAATTTTTTTCCATTTCTGTGCATAGTACAATAATCATAATACCTTCAAATAAGATAAAAACCAAGAATTGTTAGTGGGGTGTCTTGGTAATTTTACTTTTTTAGAAACTAAACTAAAAAATAAAAAAATAAAAACCAAAATACAAAATAAAAAATTATATGTATTAAAACTAGACAAAAAAAAAATTTAATCCCTGCAGCGGAGCGCGGGTTTATGGCTCGGATATACTAAATGTTGTTCTATAAATTAACAACAAAAAAAAACATTTATTATGGTTTTATTTAATGCATTTTATTGGTTATTTATTAATAGATGATATAGGAGTGGATACTGTCAGAGAATAATTTAACATATGTTTTGTTATTTTATTATAACAAGTATATTATAATAAATTTCATTAATCAACAACTCCATCTTCTTTTTATTTAATTTTTTTTAAGTTTATCTTTCAATATTTAAATTATTTGGGAATATATATATTAAAAAAATAACAAGAAAATATTGAATCACCTCAAACAAACCTACTAAATTTATTATTTTGATCATGAGATCATGATAATTCTATAGAAAACAAATAAAACAAAGTCATGAAACCCATTTAGAAAAAAACATTCAATTAAAAACATGCTCTAAAAAAATAAATAGAATCACCTTGATTCAAAATATCAAACTCGTGATCGGATAAACAAACTTATAAAAACAAATCGTAGAGAAATATAAAGTTTAATTTTTAATAAACCCAGTATTAAATAAAAAAATCAATTATAAAAAAATTTCTCAAAGCAACAATTTGTTTAGTAAACCTAGTAGTAAATCTGCAACAGTGATGGAATAAATTAACTTAAGAAAATGAAAAGGAATTAAGAGCAAATAATAAGTCAAGCTGTTGACATGGAAGGTGTACTAACTACTAACTATCTAACTAACTAACAAGTGGATAACACTCATTCACTTGAATCTGTTCATCGGAATTCTGCCTTTAATGAGGACCCAAAAAGAATAATCGACAGAGGCACGCACAGAACATCTTTTTGATCGACAAATTACAAAAGGCAAAGGTACAAGAAATGACATTTTCCTATTTTCTTGCTGCTGAAGCTTCAGGAAACACAGAGCTCAGCATTATGCATGCAAGAACAGGAAGGAGGCAGAAGCTATTTTACAGTAGTTTCTTCTCTTCAAATCTTGTAGAGAAGATGAAGATTGCATGTACAGAGGGTTGACATTCATGGGGCAAATCAGAACTTCAAGGTCTTACCAGTAGAGAGAGGAAGCCACACATACAGAAAACGTAGAAAAGGAGAGTAGGGATCCTACCTACTGCCAAACATTATACAGGATGAAAAAGAGCACAAGAAGAAGGAATGATCCGAAACCATATTCATCATCATTGATGGAGCCACTACTACTTCCCTGTTTTGCACCAAAATACTGGTCGCCACTTGAGGGAAACCATGAAGAAATCACGTTTATGAGCAGTAGCAGTAAGAGAGGAAGCAGCATCCAGGCGTTGCACGCGAGTGACGGGCCAAAGATTACCAGTCCCAGGACTCCCACCATTAGAGAAGGTACAACTGGTGATGGCCCCATTGGTCTTTAGTCTTTTTCTGGATTCTCCTGCTTCAGGGGATGAAATAAGAACGGGCTTAGCTCTTAATGGTTTTCAGAGCAACTTTTTTTGTTGTAGTTGGAGATGACAATCCGGTTCTTTTCTTTGGTTCAGTATACGATTAGTTTACCTATGGCAACCTCCCTGGACCTCTAATCAATTTTAATTTGTATAATAGACGTTACATTCAAGGCTAACCAAACCAACCAATCCCAAAACAAATTAATTAAACCTCTTCAAGCACATCAAAGAGTCATCCGACAAGGTGGGGGGGATCAGTGGACCATTTTCTTGATTCAGTGACATAATTATGCTTCCAGTGAGATCAGGCTAACCAATAATGATAAGAAAAAGAATAATGATGGCGTTCAGAAACATCATCCAACTGTTTAATATCCAGAAGCAAATCAAAATGGTTGGTTGTGGGAGAAACAGACATGTAGAGAGAAACTGGTGACAGCATGATTACAAGCTATGTGAACTTCTATAGTTCTTGTCATTCTCAAGTAAAGTATTTAGATAACCATAGTTAGATGATGTACAAAAACCTAATCATATGTGGGGGGGGGAGGTTGAAATACGGATGCGCTATAGCTAGATCAATTAGTTTTACATTACTGAACTAAGACAGCAATTGACCCAGTCCTGCACTATCTCCTGCAACTACAGATTTACAACACTGTACACAGACAAAAGCATACGATGGTGCATATCTTCATATACGAACTTCTGTCCAAAATTCCCGTCCAATCATGTACTGTATTTGAGATTTTGCTCATAAAAGTTGATCAGCTGCAAAAAAAGATAAAGGAGAAATGGTAAATAGAACAACAAAAATCATAAATGTACTTGAGAAAAATTCATGTGAGCTTGAAGCAGTGTGGATAACGTGGACAGGGAAGAAAATATACATAATCAGCAACATGATAATCAATTACCAGATGTGGATTATTAGCCATGAGAAACTTGTTGTCCACTGTTACTTCTTGTCCATCAGACCTGCAAAGTATGAAACCACTTGAAAAGATGACACCATGCTGCGGGGAAAAAACATTTAACAAACATAAATCCAAAATTACAATCTATACATAATAAGAGAGCTCATATGCTCTGGACTTCTAAACTCTGTTTATATGAGAGAAAGAGAGAGAGAGAGAACAAGGACCTACTGATGTAAGATTTGCCCTATAAAGCTGTGTGTGGATGATTTTACATGCAGCTAAGGGCAGATTGCTGTATTTTAACCATTATTTAATCATTCGGAGACAAAGCATTGATGATCTGTAAATTGATTAGGGCTTTGGAAGCTATACTCTTAGGACAACTTATCGACTTCTAACTCTCAATTTTACATGTACGGGTGTGATGATGGAGTGCTATTTGATATAGAAGGCTGTTTAAAGGCCGTAAACAGTGACCCAAGGTAGTTTTTCAACAGTAGCAGGATGAATTTTTGGAATTTGAGATGCTATTGCTAGAATAATGAATGACACTTATGTGGTAGACTTTAATGAACGAACCAAAACACTAAATTCTTTCATCAAAATTTTGTGAGAAAAACTTGATAGAATTCATCTAATAAACAGCAAGAGAGTAGCTTCTAATCAAAGTTCACTGACTTGAGCATCATAAATTGTAGTACTAAACTTGACAAATCACAAAACATGAAGAATGCCTCAAATAAACATCAAATTTTCCTATCATTGGAAAATTGTCAAATTTAAGAATAAAACAAAACAACAGCTTCCATTTCCTTTTGCCTTGGTTGCATCATTTGAACCAATTCCTATGAATTCCACTTGCTCATTTTATCACTATTTCCTTCTTTTTTTTCTGTTCTTTCAATACATGAACTTTTAAGTTGTATGTCCATTCCTAAAAAAGTCTAGGATGTAAAATCTGTTAGAAAATAATATAAATCACAAGGTAGTGTGGACCTTTGTGCAAGTTTCAAACCCAAAAAAAAAGGGCTTTCACTTGAGGAGAAGTGTTAGAGAATAATATAAATCATATATTGGGGCCTCACCTAATAGCTTAAGCATTTTAGGTAAGATGGTTCCTTGATATCGTCCCCAAAATTTGATGCTTTATGAAAATGGGATAGATTACAAAGTACTGCCCACCCTCCCAATTGTTAATCCCACTCCATTATTTTAATAATTAAACTTAGCCTTCATTCCCACTTTTTCTATATTAACTGGTCAGATTTCATCCTTAACAACTCTAAAAATCATAAGGCCAACATAATTTCTTCCAAAGAAGTCTAGCATAATTTGTTAGCAATACATGTAGTGTCTTTTAGCAATATTAACACTATATTCTAATTAAGTTATTTGTGGAACTCATTATTATAAGTTTTTAAGCATTTCTAAATTTAGAAGTAAATATATGGTTTAAAGTTCATAGTAACCTAAATAAAATAAAATAAAAATGTAATTAAATACTAAATATTTAAAAAAAAACATGGAAATAATTTTATACAACTATGTTGGTTTAGCTTTTATTCAACTACAACAAAGTGTCTCGTTGCTAGAAAATTATAGCTATAACTGCTAAGTTAGTTTTACAATCAAAATTAGCAATGTAAAACTTATTTGCCATAAAATCACAATTTGCTATTCATAATATTCTACGATATCAAAATTATATTTCATAAATTTAAATTTCAAGATGCACTTTCTATTATTTCCTTTTACATTAGGTTTAAGAGGATTTTTATAATAGATATTATTGAATTTCAATTGTAATTAAAGACAATTATGGAGTAAGGTTAGTTGAGTCCCTCAGTAATGCTGTGACATAGAGTTAACAATTGGAGTAGGAAACATCACCCTTGACTTAAAAAAAAACCCTGAACTCATTTGAAATCAATTCCTCAACTAAAATTCCCAAACTTCACCAATTTGACACTTTGATTTGTTTGTGGACAGAATCAAAGACCACGAGATGATACTGTGCCTGGCATTTAAGTGGTTCAAGACATTGTAGGAGAAATTTAAAGCAAGCATTGGCAATGAGGCAGGTGATTGGTAGTAGTGAGGTTGGCATGAGAGGAGGGCAATTTTGAAAAAAAAAGAAGATTTTTATGTTTCTTTTTAATTATGGAATGCCAGGTTATTATTGTTATGTTTCACAAGGAACATGACAGCCTCTCATATGATGTGTATACTTCATTTCACAATAAACAGAATTCATAACCTTTAATGAAGTATTCACTAAGATAAGAAATATATATGAGAGTTCTCTAAATTGTTTGAATCTGGGTTGGGATTAAATAGTTTGAGGAAAAATAATGTGAATGCAGCAATATTTTGGATAGCAAGTTAAGATTGAATATTACTGATTTAATTAGGGGAGGGAGGGTTAAAAAATACAGAGTTTAGGTAGATTTAATGATGAGAACAAGCAATCCTCATGTTCAATTATCGACCCAACAACTGTACATAAAATAGGTGCTGCTCTATTAGCAAAGAAACCTTTTTTAAAACAAATAACTAAGAAAACCTTAATTAAAAGCTAATAGGTGAAATGTAACTTGTATCCTCCAAAAATGACTTCTTTAACATTCAAGAACCTTTATGACCATTATCAATACATTGCCTAAAGTACCATTGGCATGGCTGCTTCTTTTTCATCTGTCTGCTCTTTGCTCTCTTTTGAGCCCCAGCCCAACTATTATTTAAATTTCTTCTGTATATCTTGTCAATAATAATTTGTTTCACTAATCCCTAGCATGAATACATCCCTATACTTCAATATCTTTTTATAATAAGTAAATAAAATAAAATAAAAGCATAAGAAGTGTGCAACCCAAGGTCACTTACAAGTCAACCATAGAACTTAAAAGAATAAAAGTTTAAAACCATTTAACCATTTCCAAAAGAAAAAAGGAAAGAAGGAATTACAGCATAAAAGTTACAGATGACCAAGATAACACTTTCATCAAAAGCCCTCTTATTGGAGTCCACCCACAAAGATTTTGTGATGCAGTCAAAGAGAAGCATGCTCAGAAACTTCAGTATTTAATCTTTGATTTTGTATATTTATGATATTTCCTGTACATCTACTCTATTTTAGGATTTTTTTTCTTGCTTGGGAATATTAATACTATTTAGAAATCTTAAGCTTATTTAAGAGCTAGAAATTTTCTATTTCACTTAGTTTAGGACTAGAAGTGCTTTTGGTTCTTATAAAAGCAACACTTATTCTGCAAAACAATAGGATTTTGAATATGGATTTGAGTATTTGATTTCATTTGAGGGTTGTCTCCTCGGAAAATCAAGGATTTTTAGTCTACTTTCCCCATTTCCACTTCAGCTACCGTGTGTTCTGTCTTCCTCTTCTCTTTTCTCTAAGTACCCTTCTTCCATCTCTTACTGCAACAGCAATCTCGGATTACTATATACAACTATAGTAAGAATCCTAAACCCTACTAAACACATCCTTAATCAATCTCAACTCTACATACAACAAACCCTAAGCCTAATTCTCTAAACCTGGCTTATCATGAACACTTTGTGGGACAAAAATCCAAGTTGTCTGCATTAAGTGTTAAAAAGGTATTTGTGCCCCCAACAAGCTATTTCAGTCCTCTCCTTTCAAATCAGTGCCATGCAAACTAGCCAAGATAAAACTAGGGTGTTAGTTAACATGAAAACAAAGGGGGAACATTAGTTATCAAAGTCGAAAAGAATCTGCAAAGCAAGTGACACAAGTATAATTCCAAAGGATCCAACCAAACCATGAATGGCCCAACTAAAAGAGGCTTTGGTGATACTTGCTACTCTCACTTCTTGTTTTCTTTCCTGTTAACTTACCTGCACTTCCATAAAACGTTTTGCTACAACCAGCCCATTTCAAGATTTTCTTAATCCCTCAAACCTTTCTGCACCATGGCACTAACCGCAAACACCAACTCTACACTATATCAACCATTGCAAATAAATATTACCCTCCCAGTCCTGGGGTTACAACATCTCTTGGTTTCTTGAGTTGAGTACGAAATCCATTAAATTTTGTGGCAATTCTGAGATACTGAGGCTCTGTGGTTTTCTATTGAGCAGGCCTTCATTTCACTCTTTTACAGGAAGGTCTCCTATTAACACAATGTGGCCAGGAAGAGATATTATAATAGATGATAGGCTATGTACATCTTAAAAGGCACATGTATTTTCTCAATAAATGATGGTCAGAATAAATAATGAAACTCCAGCTATTCTCGAAATGTTAGTTCCACAAACAGAAGCATAAAAAGAGTGATATCATTGAGTTTCACACAGGATAGATCTTGAAGTTGGAGTAACAACATACCTTAATGCACGAAAGGTTATCAACACATCCTGGACATTGTCAAACACAGAGGCTGAAAAGCCTATAGGCTTGAGGATCTTGGTGATAGCAAATGCATTTATGGAATTTTCAGTCATTGGCATGTGACTTGAATTGTTCCATGTTGTACTAGGATTTTCAATACCTGGTTGTGCAGCTGCGCCAGTGGAACCAGCTGGGAAATTTCCAGATGAATTCGGTAAGAAAACTGGTTCGCACATGACAGAGTCTTTTTTGAACCTCTTCACAGATCCAGACTTTCTTTTCTTAGCACCTGTGCATCGACTGTTCTGAACAAGGTCCCCATAATCCACCTTGGGAAGCCCATTTGCAAGACCATTACCTTCTGAAGTCTTTTCTTCTTGGAAATGTATTGTGAACTTATTTGTGTTTACATCAATGTTAGGAATTGTTCCTATAAGCTCGCTAAGCTTTGGATCATATTCACTATCCTCTTTGCTTTCAAAAATATGCTTTGAACCGTTTATGGACCCATTCTCATCAGTTTGCTTGGATGTTTTGATGTTATTTAAATCTCCATTACTCTGTCCTCCATGACCTAAGCCGATAAATTGAGAGGGTGAAAGTAGATCAGCAAGAGCAGAAGGGAGATGTTTATCCGTAATACTTACTTCAACATCCATTACATTGAAGACAGCAGAGGGACGTGGATGCTTCTTCTTGGTGTGAGTAAGCAGACCCCCATGCTTGCGTTTCCGCTTTCGTGAAGACTTGCCCTAACCGCAAGCTTCAAATCCATCAGACAAACAACAGAAAAAGGGTTGGAAAAAGAAAAAAAAAATACAATTGTTAGTAAATAGGGAACTGCGTTAAGTAAATTAAATATATACTTTAGTCATTTTGACTGCCACAAAACAAAAACTCAAATAAAAGTAATTTGACATTACATTTACACTCTTTGCTTCTTATTTGCCACAAAGAAAAATCAAAGTTGAAGGTTAGCCAAGCCAACAACTCATTTATCACTTGGATTATTTGAATGATTGTCCTAAAATAGGTAGTGTTTTAGCACTGTTTCATAAATAAATAAATAAAAACGAGGACAGCTAGAACAAAAGGGACAAGACAAAACAAGAGACAGAGACAGAGTCGTGTTTAATGGTGGTATATAGTGAATGTCTATTTATTTATTTTTATTGATGCGGGTCAAGACAAAACTAAAAAAGTTTGTTTTATCCTTTATATATATTGTCATCAAACTTGCAAGAGTTGGAGCAATAAACAGATACCATTATTTTCACTCTATTCTACAATAAGCATTAATTTTATTTAACTAACTTAAAACGGTAATTTTTCCACCCATCAAAGTCATGTTAAAAAAGGAATTGTAAATATAAAAAAAAATATTAATTCATTGCTAAGAAAATAATACTATTACATTATAACTTAATTGGTCATTATATCATTTCTCCAAATATATTTAACAATAAAATAAATAATTAAGCAAATCATATATCAAATAAAATATATGCACCAACATAAAATTAAAATCTAACTTAGTTGAAAATGCAAGGTAATAATTTCATCATATTTTTTTTGTTATCATTCAATCTCCCACTTTTCATCATTAAATTCAATTTGTTAGAGAACATGATTAATTTTCATTTTTCTACATTATAAATGTTGTAATTATTATAGTACTTTTTAAATAATGATATTAGTTTTTACGATGATGTTAAATATATATATCTCTCCTTTCTCTCTCTAATTTATATTTTTTTTTATATTTCTTATGATGTTTTATTTTGTATTTTCCAGTTTTCAGTCTAATGATGGAAATTAAGTTTATTAAAATCAATGGTTCAGATCTGAATGCAAGGGTATAAATTGAAAATATGAAATGTTTAAAAAAGACATTTGTGTAAAAAAAAAAAAAAAAAAAAAAAACATGTTTTTTTTCTCTGTTTTTATCCTTACTCTTTAGAGGGGCATAAAAATGACAAAAAAATGTCCTTGAGATACCAAACTCATTTCTATCCCAGCTATCTTCATCGCTTTGATCCCAGAAAAAAAAATGAACGCTACCTAAAATATACTTATTCACAGCAACCAAACAATCTTATGAAAATAAGGAAAGGAAAGGCAGTACCTCTCTTCAAATGCATCGATGACATCAGAACACGACTGCAAATTCTCCAAGGGCTCCCAGGTGTTGGATGTTTCGGGCCATCCTCGCCTTTATAACAAATAAAGCATATCAGTCAAGATATTACCTAGAATCAATAAAGTGGATTGATTGCTCCTTATATTAGTCCTATCATCATGTCATACAAGGTAAGAACCAGTAATATATAAAATTGGAAGCAGAAAAATGTATAGAATTGATGGGGTATAAGAGAGACACTCACCATTTAATTAGATACTGCAACTGACCCTATTTTGGCAACAATTGGGAGTCATTTGCCATCATCATCAGCCACCGTTAGCAACAAAAAACACACACACAAATAACCAGAAAAATCATCAAAAAAAAACAATTGACTTCCATTCTAAACCTCCCCACCAAAAAGCAAGAAAATTAAACACGGGATTCTAAAAAATGGGTGTATAATAAGTTACAATAAAAACCATAAGAAAGATGTGAATCAGACCTTTCGTACTCGTTTTCGACGAATAGCCTCGATTTCGAAGAAACCCTCATCAAGTTTTGCCCTTTCTTCATCAAATAAATTGTCTTTCTCATCTTCTCCTTTGGGGTTCTCTTCCTCTTCTTCTTCATCATCATTATCCTCTTCCTCATCTTCTTCCCCTTCAGTTTCCTCTCGATTCTCCCCATCATCAACCCAATTTATCTCCTTTTCTTCACCAATATTCCCTTCCCTCACTTGGGTTTCAATTAAATTGTTACTACTGCCCTCTGCAGCATCAGCCAACACTGGATTTGCTGTTGCCTTCCTCTTTCCCTTCATTTTTTTTCAAAAAAGTTTGATCTTTTTTGGAGGGAAACGGAGGAGAGAAAGGTGACTTTGTATTTGGAGTTTGCGTTGGAAATGTGGATGGCAGGGTTCTATACCTACCGCAATGTGTGAGTGCTCGAGGGTGAAAGTGAACGTGAACGTGACCGTGAGAGATCAGGACCCTTACCTGACAACAAAACTGATGAGGTCCTTTTGCCTGTTTACGGGTGTTCCTTTTCTTTTCGAGGGTTCAAATTCTTTACCCTATCCATTGAATTGTAAATTTAAGAAATAAATTAATCGGTTCCTTTATTTCAAAAACTAATTATTTTTTCCACTTCAAGATTTCTTCTACTGACATTTTAAAATCTTGATCCAATCGAGTAAAAGTCAATCAATCAATTAGTTTTTTTGCCTAAAAACTAATTATTTAATATTTTTACGAGGTTTAATTTAATATCACTCTATTACAAATTAATTTCTTATTTTCTCGAAATATTTAATTCAATTCTCAAAGCTATAATTTACTCCACCCCTGCCAACAAACCATCCCATTTTCTTTCTCTTTCCAAAAATAAAAATCTTTCAAATAATAATGTATTCCCACTTATAAGTATATTTAATATAAAATTGTGCTTTTATGCTATAAAATTGAATAAATAAACTACTTTTTTTTCATGTGTTGTTTGCGGTGAACATTTTTTATATATTATAACATTTAAAAAAAAATATATATATATATATATATATAATATAACAATTTTCAACTTTGCATTGCAGATAAGATAAAAAAAATGAACAAAATAAAAATTATTTAGTTCATAAAAAAGTATTTTGTATTGTTATTAAATTTGGCTTAGTGAGTCAACCTTTAAACTTCTTGACCCGATCTTTAACTTGTTCGAATTTAAAATTAAATTATATGGAAGTCGATCTAATATTACCTAATTGATTTGGCTAGATTGAAAACAATCCAGAGAATCAGTAAAAAAATATCAAATAATTAAATTGATAGAAAAAACATTTTGACCCAACTAGTTGTCTAGCGTAATTTTAAAATTAAATTGTTTGAAAATTGTCTCGATATTACTCTACTCAATATAGTTTGTTCAGAAGCAATTTGGTTGCTCGGTAAAAAAATGATGAAATTGATAAGGGGGAAAATCTCTTCACTCGATTCCTTATCATGCTCGGGTTTAAAATTAAAATTCCAATCAAGAAGTTTATAAATGAGCCAATTGAAAAATATAATTTTTAAAAATTTGTAAAACAAACTAACAATAAAAAGAATGAAGATGAAACTTGACAGAAAAAAAAATAAATGAGGATAAAATCATAAAACAAAATCAACTTAAAAAATTATCCCAAATAAAAAACTTGTCAAGGAAAAAAAATAGCTATCAAAAGAACTTTGATTACATTTGATAAGAAAAAAAACCCAACGAGGCTGAAACTACAATATGAAATATATTTAAAAAATAATTCAAAATAAGAAAACAAATAGAGGCTAACTTTAAAAAAATAAAGAATATAAAAGATGTGAAATTAGAAATACACCAATTTAAAGTTATTCAAGAAAAAAAATCATAATAAAAAGAAAAGAACCAAATTTGAAGAGCTGATAAATTAAAGGGTTGTATTTGATCATGTGTTGCAAGAAACCTTTAAATTTTTAACTTCATTAAATTGGAACTAATATTTTCTTATAAAAGAGTATTAATTTAGATTTCATGAAAAACTTAAAAGATTGGTGAAGTATGGCTTAACTTAAAACAAAAGAGGTTAAAAAATGACATAATTGTTTTTTTAGTATTACATATCAGATCAATTTAAGTCAATTCATTAAACCCTTAACTCGGTTTATTGGCTCAATTAGATATGATAAGTCTATTTATTAAAACTATTATTTATTTAATTATAGGATAACAAAAATTGACGACCAAAATTAAGCAACCAAATAAAAAAATAATTATTCTATAAAATATAATTTAATAGAATGATATCTAAAAACTTTCCTAATCAACCTAAGAACATAAAAGGAATTATAGATATTATATTCTAAATTATTTTAGCAAATTATTTATTTTATTCTTAAGACATTTTTAATAATTTAAAGAAAAAAATAAAAATATCTTAGGCATGCAAGCCTAAATGAACTAGTGCACTTGGATTTTTAAAAATAAGTTCAAGCACGATCTTGATTGAGTTTTTTTTCTTCAAATTGGATGGATGATGCATTGACATCCTAGTTATTTATTTATTTTTAAAATGGAACAAACACCGCATTGTTTGTGAATCTAAATTTTGGTCACCATATAGATGGCTGAAAAATCAACTAGTATATTCTGTAATAAAAAACTCGATTTTCAACCTATTTTCATCTATAAACATTTCAAAAGCACTTTAAAGAAGCTAGTTTCCTAACTAAAAAGAAATATCATAAACGGTAAAAAAACACAAAATCAAGTTGAAAAACAAAAAAAAAAAATTGATATCTCAACCACAATTTTTTTTTCTAAACGATATAAAAAGCCAAATACACCTCAATAATACTTCGAGGAACACTTTTGACACTAATTTTCGGTAAAACAATTTCAATTGAAATCATAACAACCAACTTTTTTTTCTCTTTTTTTTCCCATTTTTATAATGTCTATTTCTTTTCTCTCACACACTCTAAAAACTAAAACATGAAAAAAAAAAAATTCTAAACCAAAATGTGAAACCTTTTGAAAACATGAAAAAAGAAAAAGAAAACTTAGGAACTAAAAATGCTATAAGTGTGCCCCAATAATAGTAAAAACAAAAGAAGGAAAAAGGATCTAGGATGTTGTTAATGTATCAATTTTTATCTTTAAGGTCTTAATTATGTTTAATCAAGACGGTGAAGTGTTAGTTTATTGTTAAAATATTTTTTAAATATTATGAGAAACCCTTTCAAATTTCACCACTATAAATGATCAATTATAATATTAATTAAATTCAATTTAAAGGATCTAAACAAAATAAATAAATAAGGATTTGTGAGAATTTTTTTTAAAATATCTCTATAGAAAAAAAAATATTGTTCAACAGATCAAATATTCCATGAAACCTTGTAAATAAAAAAAAATACTTATAAAGTTGATTGTAAAAGACATAGTGGACAACACCAAGAAAATTGATGATATCTTCTTTAACTCATGCATTCTCTGCATGTTATATTAATTAGCAAAAAATTCAAAAGATGTGGTTGAGTTGTTGAAGTCACTCTCATAAAACACTATTTATTACAATAGTATCTTGTATTTTTTTTTTTATCTAATATTCAATAACTCAGTTTTTATTTATTTTTTAAAATCTTATCATTTAATATTAGGCTGTTTTGAAAATTATGTTTCATGTAAAAAAAAATTTATTACGTTATATATCAGTTTGATAGATGTAATTTTTCTTCTTCTAAATTTTAACCTTTAACATTGAATTTGTGAGAGGTGGTGGGGCTTCATAAGTTTTTTATACATTTTTTCTTATGAAATTATCTAATTCTCAAGATCCAAGTCATGAATTTAACAACTAAAGCCGAGTTGACTCCAATTAATTTTTTAAACTACTTTTTCTAAATATTTTTTTTATTTTACCTTTCAACATTGAATTTATTGAAAACTAGACTTTGTAAATATTATTGATTTGTTTTCTATTGGGTTTTCATGATCTCATGACCTAAGTTGTCGGTTTAACATGTTGACTATACTAATTATTTAGGTTTTTTATTTGCGGTCTATACGTCTATACATACATACATACATTTAATTTCACCCTCTAACAACTCAATTGTTTTCTTTTTATATAGTTACTTTTTCAATTTCATCTTAAATATTAGGTTGTTTGGAAATATAGCTTCATAATTGTTTTCAATTGTGAAGCTTGTGATGTTATTTTGATCTCATAAATTTATTTATTTTTTCTTGAATTCAACCTTAAATATTGGATATGTCAGAAATGAAGTTTTTTTTTTTTTTTGTAATTTATTTTTCTATAGTTATCTTTGTCTCATGACTTAGATGATCAGTTTACTAAATTAATCCGGGTTGACTTAAAAAAAAATTATTGATTATTTTTTCAATTTCATCCTTAACATTGAGTTGGTTGAAAAATAAGTTTTATAATTTTTTAATTTATTTTCTATAAGGTTATTTCAACTGTATGACCAAAGTTATAAGTTTGAAAAGTTATCTCGGGTCTACTCAAATATATATATTTTTTAATTTAATATTTTTTTCAATATCATCCTTTAATATTAAGTTAATTACAAAAATGAATTTTATAATTTATTTTGATTATATTTTCTAAAGGTTACCATTGTCTAATGATTTGAGTGGTATATTTGACAAGTTAACATGAATTAATACAAAATATATTATTATCTTTATATTTATCTCATCTTATCTTAAATGTACATTATATTTCAAGTCATGGTTAAAATTTGTTTTATTAGAAAACATGTTAGAAATACTTGAATTGTTTTATACAAAAATAAAAGTAATTTGACCAATTATCTAATTATATGTATATCCAAGCAGGGAAAATCATTTTTAAAGAAAAACTTAGTGATAGAAAGCACGAGGAAATTTAGATAGAACAAAGGGATTTTAAAGTCCCATTTGCACTGACAATTTTAAATTTTAATGAAATTAGATAGAAAATGTATAATTTATGAGTTACTCACTCCCATAATGCTTTTTAAAATATTATATTTTCTTCCATATATAAAAAGGGGCCATGCTAGATTGCTAGCTAGTATGTTCTTGTTATTATTTTGAAATACATTTTTTTAATCGTTTTTAATTGGCTCTATATTAGTTTCTAATATCATTTATCTCCAAAAAAAAATATTGTCCCTACATGCTTCAATTGCAGGGTGCTCGTTATATTTCTCAAATCCATCGCAGAATTATATTTTTCTAGTCCACTAACTTAGTGACTCTTTGGAAGTGTTTTTTTCTTCTAAAAATATATCAAAATAATATTTTATTATTATTATTATTTAAAAATTGTTTTTGATATCAGCATATAAAAATGATCTAAAATACCAAAAACATTTAATTTAAAGTAAAAATAAAAATAAAAAAATTCAAATATTTTCAAAAGTATTTTTGAAATGCAATGTGAAATAAACCCTTAAAACCCGAACCTTAATCTTTTTTTTTAAAAAACAATTTCAAAAGTGGATTAAAAAAGGGAGATTTACAGTGGAAAAGAGTCACTAGCTTGCAACAGCCGGCGACCAGCCTACCAGAAGACATGCCCCCTATCAGGCCGAAGAACACACTAAACAATGCCCTGAATGGCTTACAAGGCTAGATAAAAGCCCTTATCTCCTTTCAAATTGCTTATCTCTTTCTCCAATATTAGCGAGTATGCCTCTGACCATATGAATAACGTCGTCCTTCGTCTTCTGAATACTACTGTAATGCTGATTATGAAGCCTCCTATCACATTCTCCCCGAATATGGTAGACTGTTGCTGCCAACACCATGCCTAGAATATGGTTCTTTACGTGGTGGCCTGCACCGTACAATGCAACTGCCCACTCCCAAGCTTGCCTCCAAGGAACTGACGGCCAGCTCACTTGAGCCTTCAGGGATATCTCACGCCACACCTCAGCTGAATATATAGGTGTATTTGAAAAAAAGGTGGTAATGATCCTCCACTTGGCTTCCACACAGTAAACAAGGAGCTTGGGGCCGGGGCTGGTTGTGGAGTCTGTCCATTGTCCTCATTCGTCCCCTCGAAGCGAGTCACAAGACAAAAGAGTGACGAGGGATGTGCCAGATAAACTTGCTCCCCTCCCTCTTGTGGCTTGGTAGTTCTGACTTGCTCCCACACTGATAGTAAAGTGCACCTTCCCATTGCATTGCACTCCTAGAATTGTTGGTCAACCTGTATTTCACTTAGTTTAGGACTAGAAGTGCTTTTGGTTCTTATAAAAGCAACAGTTATTCTGCAAAACAATAGGATTTTGAATATGGATTTGAGTATTTGATTTCATTCGAGGGTTGTCTCCTCGGAAAATCAAGGATTTTTAGTCTACTTTTCCCATTTCCACTTCAGCTACCATGTGTTCTGTCTTCCTCTTCTCTTTTCTCCAAGTACCCTTCTTCCATCTCTTACTGCAACAGCAATCTCGGATTACTATATACAACTATAGTAAGAATCCTAAACCCTACTAAACACATCCTTAATCAATCTCAACTCTACATACAACAAACCCTAAGCCTAATTCTCTAAACCTGGCTTATCATGAACACTTTGTGGGACAAAAATCCAAGTTGTCTGCATTAAGTGTTAAAATGGTATTTGTGCTCCAACAAGCTATTTCAGTCCTCTCCTTTCAAATCAGTGCCATGCAAACTAGCCAAGATAAAACTAGGGTGTTAGTTAACATGAAAACAAAGGGGGAAACATTAGTTATCAAAGTTGAAAAGAACCTGCAAAGCAAGTGACACAAGTATAATTGCAAAGGATCCAACCAAACCATGAATGGCCCAACTAAAAGAGGCTTTAGTGATACTTGCTACTCTCACTTCTTGTTTTCTTTTCTGTTAACTTACCTGCACTTCCATAAAACGTATTGCTACAACCAACCCATTTCAAGATTTTCTTAATCCCTCAAACCTTTCTGCACCATGGCACTAACCACAAACACCAACTCTACACTATAACAACCATTGCAAATAAGTTTTACCCTCCCAGTCCTGGGGTTACAACATCTCTTGGTTTCTTGAGTTGAGTACGAAATCCATTAAATTTTGTGGCAATTCTGAGATACTGAGGCTCGCCTTCATTTCACTCTTTTACAGGAAGGTCTCCTATTAACACAATGTGGCCAGGAAGTGATATTATAATAGATGATAGGCTATGTACATCTTAAAAGGCACATGTATTTTCTCAATAAATGATGGTCAGAATAAATAATGAAACTCCAGCTATTCTCGAAATGTAGTTCCACAAACAGAAGCATAAAAAGAGTGATATCATTGAGTTTCACACAGGATAGATCTTGAAGTTGGAGTAAAACAACATACCTTAATGCACGAAAGGTTATCAGCACATCCTGGACATTGTCAAACACAGAGGCTGAAAAGCCTATAGGCTTGAGGATCTTGGTGATAGCAAATGCATTTATGGAATTTTCAGTCATTGGCATGTGACTTGAATTGTTCCATGTTGTACTAGGATTTTCAATACCTGGTTGTGCAGCTGCGCCAGTGGAACCAGCTGGGAAATTTCCAGATGAATTTGGTAAGAAAACTGGTTCGCACATGACCGAGTCTTTTTTGAACCTCTTCACAGATCCAGACTTTCTTTTCTTAGCACCTGTGCATCGACTGTTCTGAACAAGGTCCACATAATCAACCTTGGGAAGCCCATTTGCAAGACCATTACCTTCTGAAGTCTTATCTTCTTGGAAATGTATTGTGAACTTATTTGTGTTTACATCAATGTTAGGAATTGTTCCTATAAGCTCGCTAAGCTTTGGATCATATTCACTATCCTCTTTGCTTTCAAAAATATGCTTTGAACCGTTTATGGACCCATTCTCATCAGTTTGCTTGGATGTTTTGATGTTATTTAAATCTCCATTACTCTGTCCTCCATGACCTAAGCCGATAAATTGAGAGGGTGAAAGTAGATCGGCAAGAGCAGAAGGGAGATGTTTATCCGCAATACTTACTTCAACATCCATTACATTGAAGACAGCAGAGGGACGTGGATGCTTCTTCTTGGTGTGAGTAAGCAGACCCCCATGCTTGCGTTTCCGCTTTCGTGAAGACTTGCCCTAACCGCAAGCTTCAAATCCATCAGACAAACAACAGAAAAAGGGTTGGAAAAAGAAAAGAAAAAATACAATTGTTAGTAAATAGGGAACTGCGTTAAGTAAATTAAATATATACTTTAGTCATTTTGACTGCCACAAAACAAAAACTCAAATAAAAGTAATTGGACATTACATTTACACTCTTTGCTTCTTATTTGCCACAAAGAAAAATCAAAGTTGAAGGTTAGCCAAGCCAACAACTCATTTATCACTTAGATTATTTGAATGATTGTCCTAAAAAAGGTAGTGTTTTATCACTGTTTCATAAAAAAAAGAAAAAGAGGACAGATAGAACAAAAGGGACAAAACAAAACAAGAGACAGAGATAGAGACAGAGTTGTGTTTAATGGTGGTATATAAGAAAGAGTGAATGTCTATTTATTTATTTATTTTATTGATGCGGGTCAAGACAAAACAAAAAAAAGTTTGTTTTATCTTTTATATATATTGCCATCAAACTTGCAAGAGTTGGAGCATTAAACAGATAGCATTATTTTCACTCTATTTTACAATAAGCATTAATTTTATTTAACTAACTTAGAACAGTAATTTTCCACCCATCAAAGTCATGTTCAAAAAGGAATTGTAAATATAAAAAAAAAATATTAATTCATTGCTAAGAAAATAATACTATTACATTATAACTTAATTGGTCATTATATCATTTCTCCAAATATATTTAACAATAAAATAAATAATTAAGCAAATCATATATCAAATAAAATATATGCACCAACATAAAATTAAAATCTAACTTCGTTGAAAATGCAAGGTAATAATGTCATCACAAACGCACAGTTTTTGTTATCATTCAATCTCCCACTTTTCATCATTAAATCCAATTTGTTAGAGAACATGATTAATTTTCATTTTTCTACATTATAAATGTTGTAATTATTATAGTACTTTTTAAATAATGATATTAGTTTTTACAACGATGTTAAATATCTCTCTCTCTCTAATTTATATTTTTTATATTTCTTATGATTTTTTATTTTTTATTTTCCAGTTTTTCAGTCTAATGATGGAAATTAAATTTATTAAAATCAATGGTTCAGATCTGAATGCAAGGGTATAAATTGAAAATATGAAATGTTTAAAAAAGACATTTGTGTAAAAAAGAAAAAAACAAACATGTTTTTTTCTCTGTTTTTATCCTTCCTTTTTAGAGGGGCATAATAATGACTAAAAATTGTCCTTGAGATACCACACTCATTTCTATCCCAGCTATCTTCATCGCTTTGATCCCAGAAAAATAAATGAACGCTACCTGAAAGATACCTATTCACAGCAACCAAACAATCTTATGAAAATAAGGAAAAGAAAGGCAGTGTACCTCTCTTCAAATGCATCGATGACATCAGAACACGACTGCAAATTCTCCAAGGGCTCCCAGGTGTTGGATGTTTCGGGCCATCCTCGCCTTTATAACAAATAAAGCATATCAGTCAAGATATTACCTAGAATCAATAAAGTGGATTGATTGCTCCTTATATTAGTCCTATCATCATGTCATACAAGGTAAGAACCAGTAATATATAAAATTGGAAGCAGAAAAATGTATAGAATTGATGGGGTATAAGAGAGACACTCACCATTTAATTAGATACTGCAACTGACCCTATTTTGGCAACAATTGGGAGTCATTTGCCATCATCATCAGCCACCGTTAGCAACAAAAACACACACACACAAATAACCAGAAAAAATCATCAAAATACAATTGACTTCCATTCTAAACCTCCCCATCAAAAAGCAAGAAAAATTAAACACGGGATTCTAAAAAAATGGGTGTATAATAAGTTACAATAAAAACCATAAGAAAGATGTGAATCAGACCTTTCGTACTCGTTTTTCGACGAATAGCCTCGATTTCGAAGAAACCCTCATCAAGTTTTGCCCTTTCTTCATCAAATAAATTGTCTTTCTCATCTTCTCCTTTGGGGTTCTCTTCCTCGTCTTCTTCATCATCATTATCCTCTTCCTCATCTTCTTCCCCTTCAGTTTCCTCTCGATTCTCCCCATCATCAACCCAATTTATCTCCTTTTCTTCACCAATATTCCCTTCCCTCACTTGGGTTTCAATTAAATTGTTACTACTGCCCTCTGCAGCATCAGCCAACAATGGATTTGCTGTTGCCTTCCTCTTTCCCTTCATTTTTTTTCAAAAAAGTTTGATCTTTTTTGGAGGGAAACGGAGGAGAGAAAGGTGACTTTGTATTTGGAGTTTGCGTTGGAAATGTGGATGGCAGGGTTCTATACCTACCGCAATGTGTGAGTGCTCGAGGGTGAAAGTGAACGTGAACGTGAACGTGACCGTGAGAGATCAGGACCCTTACCTGACAACAAAACTGATGAGGTCCTTTTGCCTGTTTACGGGTGTTCCTTTTCTTTTCGAGGGTTCAAATTCTTTTACCCTATGCATTGAATTGTAAATTTAAGAAGTAAATTAATCGGTTCCTTTATTTCAAAAACTAATTATTTTTTCCACTTCAAGATTTCTTCTGCTGACATTTTAAAATCTTGATCCAATCGAGTAAAAGTCAACCAAGCATATGAATTCCATCCAATTAGATGGATTTTCAACTTTGTACTTCTTTTAATAACCTATGCCAACCTAACATTAAGGAATACAAACATGTAAAGTTTCCTTCTCTAATGAATTACAAAAAAGAAGGGCAGGGTATCAATGGAGAAATACCAAAAGATGGTCAACAACAAACTTTATATACTCACCGACGAGCATTGTATTCATGCCAATCAAAGCACATGGTAAGGCCTCGCAGACAGACTTGGTCTCAAAATTCCCACTGCTTCACCAACAATATGATAAACGTTTTGCCAATGAAGTTGCCTCTGCAACAATCTATCAACAACAAGAGCATAAATGTCTCCTGTAAATGCTATTCCCATGATATTAGGACTGCTAAAAGATTTCTACATCTAGCTGCAGCTTAAGTATTAAAGAAGGCAAGCAGAGTTAATATGCAACCCCTCATCTCTACATCATAGAATGTCAAACCTGGCCATCAACACACGATAAACAACGTGAAGCCAATATGATAACTAAAATACGATACAAATACAAGTAGAGCATGAACACACCCGTAACCAAGTTTTGATAAAGTAACAAAATGTTCTTAAGAGCTTAGCCAAGAAATTCATCTCTGGAATTTTAGCATCATTTAGAAGTCTTGCAGCCAAATTGCCCAATACAAATCCAACAGATGCAGCAAAAAATTCCAGCACATGGCTTATATCATAATTCAAAAGGCAGCTATTTGATATTTGTAATTTAAATTATATTTCAAATATTGAATAAGATCAGATTAGTCACTAAACATAATAGTGGAAACAACCTTTGTTGAAAGTAGGAACGACACAACCCTAAGGGTAAAGCCTTTGTAGAAAGACCCAGTAAAGTGCAAACTATATAAAATCATTGCCTTAAAACATCATATTCTCTTAAAAGAAAATAACATAGACTAAGAGATATGATATAAAACTGTCCTTGGCAATATTGATAATAAAATGAAGTTCATTATATAATATCTTTACCATTGTGTTTCTCATGTTCAGCTTCCCTCTTAAAAAAGGGTATCTCGCTAACAAGTTGATGTGTGCAGAGCAAAAAATCAATATTTAAATAACTAAGATCTTACAATTATAGAACTGATAATGATTTAGTTGTTTGATCTATACGTACCAACAAGATTGATATATTACTACTGCAATCACGCTGCCTCCTGTATCTTTGAATTCCACAACAAGTAGCACTAAGAACTCCAGCAACAAGATCTGAGCAATAAAACAACAAATCTAGATGGAAATAAGTGAAGAGTTTTGGAAAGAACTGATAAATGTTCTGAAAGAAGCAATAAATGTGTTTTGAAAGGAACAACAGATGTTATAATTATAAATTGATGTTGTACCATAAATAAATATCAAAGTGATACACACCCTTTAGAACTTACATCTCTATTATGCTATTTCCTAAAACGTAGAGTTAATTTTCTAATGCTAATTGATAATTCATTGGTTATGTCTTTATTTACCTCATGATTTAACTTTTATTTCATACTTGGAATTAGTCATGCATCCTTTTCTAAAAAATGTTATCACACTTGGCGGGTCTGACTCGGTCATTGTTAACACATTATGGAGCATCAAATGAAAAGCTGAAAGGCCAGGATCAAAGCTCCTGTTTTCTTGACATGCAGACTGAATTTGCACATTCTTATAGATTTTCAGGAGCAACCATAATTTGTCTAGCTGATCAATAGAACTTTTGGTTTGAGAATCAATTAAGAGAACTTTAAGCAGGCACAAGGGGGGAGAAATTACCTACAGGGCTCAGATTTAGAGGAATGCACACTCTGTAGTTCCACAAGTGGTAGGGCAGAGGGAGTGGTGGCTTCCTGGTGGGAGATGAATGGTTAATACCTACAGAGGTCATTTGGGATGGCCATGTCCCTTCTTGAAACAACACGAGATATAATGGTTGAAGCATGCAAAGAAAGAAAAAGTCAAAGACAGGAATTAACAATAAGGAAAAGAAGCCTTTCCTGCAAATTCATTTAGAGGGGAAAAACGAATCATAAATTGCACAAAACAGAACAACATAACAAAAGACAGAATAAGTTGTATCTCCAAGTCAGTCATGAGAAAACCAAGAGTATGAACAGAAAAACAGTACCCAGGAAAGCTTCTTTCACTGACCACTGCCGTAAATTTACAACAGTTGATTAAAATGCCATTCTGCAGGAGCAAGACAAATGTAATAAAGGACTAACTGAATCAACACACACCAAGCATCAAACCAAGCTAAAAACTTTAAAGGAAAAAATTGCTAACTTGTAGAATATTTTTTCAAGCACCTTGTATGCAAGAGGCAAAGAAGGCGACTTTAGACCACTCGGAACTCACATGCTCGATACACATTGTTTCAATAATCAACACCATGTAGAGTCCTTTCCAAACACTACATAAAGAGCTCAACAAAAGACAACCCCATAGGTGGTTGAAAAGGAATAAAGACGACCAAAACACAGCTTCCACAACAACAATCGATTTCAAATAATCATAACACAGCATCATAAGAATAAAATCTAAGATGATTTTCAGCTTAAATACCCTGCTTAGATGATTTTCTTGCCATTTCAGTTGTAAGCTATCCAGACAGAAGAGGGTCCTTTACCATTGCTCTCAGGTCCTTACACCTAGCTCTCAATGTTTTATGTCTCTAACCGCTTCATCAATACTTGCAGTATCATAAAAACTAGATGTTGTGTCCCCTCCTGCAATCCCTGTATTTCTGACGATGCCTTGTGAGCATTTGATAAGAGCAACTTGCCTATGCTTATACTCCTGAATTTCTACTATTAGAGACACAGAGAGAGAGAGGGGATGATGATGATTTAATTATGCAAATAAAGAATCTCAAAAGGTGTTTCAACAGCCAACATCATGGATTTTTCTGTCTGATTTCAACATATATGGAACATGAAAGTGTTTCAAAAAAGTACTAACCCCAGAAATTGAGCCCGTACTACAAAATACATAATCACAATTTTTAGCTCGATTTCAAATAATCATATCACTCATGAATGAGAATAAAAAACAGTGCCCTAAAAGAAATTGATTGCGAAACCGAAATAGACTGTACTATGCCTACAGACAAATGCAACATTATGATAATATTTTCACCAAACCTTAATCACGGTTGAAGACACCTAGGCCAATAATATCAAGATCTAAACTTGAAAACTCTGCTTCAAGATCCAACTCAACTGTTTTCTTGCCATGCAAAAAATCCTCAATTTTCAATATTGATCTTTCTGCACCTTGAGTGAATACCTTGACCATAGCATCCAAGTACAAGGCATGAAACCCAGGAGCAATTACTGCAAAGAATAGCAACAAATTTCTATGATAATTCAGGGAATCATAACATACTAGACTGGAAGTCCTCGTCCATCTTGAAATTATAGTTTCTTGCATCATCTTGCAGGCTTGACATAACAGATGCCTTCTGATAGGCCCTTCTCTCAAGGAAATTTGCTTTCCTATGCAGAATGAAATTAGCAGGTATGAGCAAATCAGTGAAATTTGAGTTCCAAATAGAAAACATCGAACTTGATCCCACCTCTAGAGACTACACAGTATCAAAAGTAAAAAAATGTTCAAAGCAAGACATTGCCTTTTTTCTTTCTTTAAAATGCTCGCCAACTTGCATGAGAAAAGCCTCGCGACATTTCCTCCTAATGCCACCTTTCACAGCTCAGGCTAACATTTAATATGGTGAAAACAATATGTAGACACATTATTTGCACAAGTTATTTTTTTAGGACAAGTTTCGACCATCACCTTGTAAACAAGATTTGATAGAATCACTGCGTGGAGAAGAGGTTTGACATTGGAATCTTCTAGCCTCTCCTAGAAGGGCCAGAAGGTAAAAGATCAAACCCCTTTCCTGAGGGGTTCAATCATAAAGTGCACTTATTTGAGGGTCGCTCCAACAATCTTCCATATGACACTATAAAAGAATGAAATAAAAAAGTACCAAATAACCTAAACTTTGTTTAACAAATGTACTCATTTTTTTCAATTTAAAGCAGTTGTAAGAATTATTATTTTTTGAGAACCAAAAGGTAATTAAAAATCCAAAGAAAGAAATTAGTCATATCTTCATAAGAGCACATACAAGCTTTCCTCTGGAGGAAGGTTGGGCCAAAAACTTCAACCATAAACATTAGATATATATATCAGTTCAAGTATACTTTAAATACAAGTATATTTATATAACAAATGAAAAGGTACTAATTTCAGTTCCTGCACTTGCACCATAAAAGGAGGCTCCACTGTTAAATTTTTCTTTAAGAGAAAGAAAAGCTAAGATTGTATATCTCTTAACACATGACAGCAGAGTCTTGGCATAAAAACCAACCATTTACCTTGTTTATTAGCACCCATTTCAATCCCAAATCCAAGATATCCTGAGATAGAAAAAAAAGCAGAGACAAAGCAACGATGATCGCAACAATAGACCGGGGGAGGGAACTAATATGGAGAAAAAAACAATTCATCGATAGGGGAAAATGGTGGCAGGAAAAAAAACAGAGCCATGCAAAGAAAGAAAAAGTCAAAGAATGGAATTAACAACATCAGTTGATTAACATGCCATTCTGCAAGAGCAAGACAAATGTAAAAAAGGACTGTGGTTTCAATAATCAAATTTCTTTAAAAGTTCTGTTGAAGCGAGAGACGAGTTTGGAACGAAGATCACAAAAGTGGATAATAAAATCAGGCTCTTAACTGTGTTATTGAAAGAACTTTGCACATAGCATCATTGTGTTAAGCTCTAGGATGTTTCTCGTATTTTATATGTGCTCTCAGAGGTTTGTAATTCCTTTGTAGTTGCCTAATATATAAAAGATGGCAGATTGAGAATGCATAAAGACAAATGCAACATTATGATAATATTTTCACCAATGCAGCGAGAACTCGATTAATGTGTCAAAACCCCTGCTCAATGCGAGTAAAAAGAAATCCCAAATCGGTGATATTTTTTCTTCCATACGGATGAAGGTACAAACTCGGCGGCTCCAATTAACTTTTCATATTGCTCCTTCGAAGCCCCGATAGGAAGAACCGAATGCATAAATCACAGTTGCATTGCACCAAAGGCTAAAAGAAAGCTAATAAATGTAGTCAAAACTTAATCAGGATGAAACTCGGATACCGGTTTCATTTCATCTTTTAACACCACCAAATTATCTTTGACTTAATAACAAATGTCTTTATGCTTCGAAGAACTCTTTTTTTGCTGCTTCACGCTCCTCTGCTGTTTATGCTCTCAATAATGACCAACAATTTCCCCTTAGGTTGAAGCACAAACTTTCTTGGAGTGTATCTTAGAGGTATTGAATGTTTCTCCCAGTCTTTCAATTGTAAAAATCCTCAACGCATCCCCGGAGACAGCAACCACACCTTCTGCACACTGATCAGATAAGAATGAAGCGCCATATTCAAGAGTCTCATATGAAAAGGGTGCTAACAGAAAATGACCTTGGTGAATATAGCCAAGCCAGGGTGGGCTAGATAAGCACAGCATCGCACGTCTTTTCCATTCTTTTATTTAGTCAAACTCCTCTATTTTTCTCACAACCACACTTCTTGTGGTGTAATAAACTGCAGACCTGTACTTCTAAAAAGAATCACGTTTTCTTTCCACACAGTTTAGTTTGGGCCCAATGGTTGAAACAAGACTAATTTCTGAGATGCACCAAGAAGAGGCATATGGTACTTTGTTGAAAATGATAAACCAGTTCTGCCAAAGGGTTAGCAACAAAACGATTGGACAAATGAATCGGATGATGATGTAGCAACGAATTAGTAATACATTCACAAGATTACTATACTCACTGCAAGGATATGAATTCCATCCAATTAAATGGATTTTCAACTTCGTACTTCTTTTGATAACCTAAGCCAACCTAACATTAAGGAATACAAACATGTAAAATTTCCTTCTCTAACCATGAATTACATAAAAGAAGGGCAGGGTATCAATGGAGAAATACCAAAAGATGGTCAACAACAAACTTTATGTACTCACCTACGAGCATTGTATTCATGCCAATCAAAGCACATCGCAGACAAACTTGGTCTCAAAATTTCCACTCATTCATAAGCCTTTTGCCTATGAAGTTCCCTCTGCAACAATCTATCAACAACAAGAGCATAAAAGTCTCCTGCAAATGCTATTCCCATGCTATTAGGACTGCTAGAAGAGTTGTACAACTAGCTGCGGCTTAAGTATTAAAGAAGGCAAGCAGAGTTAATATGCAGCCCCTCATCTCTAGATATTAGTTCATTCATAGAATGTCAAACCTGGCCATCAACACACTATAAACAACGTGAAGCCAAAATATGATAGCTAAAATGAGATACAAATACAAGTAGAGCATGAATACACCCGTAACTAAATTGTTAAAAGGTAACATAATGTTCTTAGGAGCTTAGCCAAGTAACATACCTCTACAATTTCAACATCATTTACAGGTCTTGCAGCCAAATTCCCAATACAAAGCCAGCAGATGCAGCAAAAAATGCCAGCACATGGCTTATATCATAATTCAAACGGCATATATTTGGTATTTGTAATTTAAATTATATTTAAATATTGCATAAGATCAAATTAGTCACTAAACATAATAGTGGAAACAACCTTTGTTGAAAGTTGGAACGACACCACCCTAAGGGTAAAGCCTTTGTACAAAGTCCCAATAAAGAGCAAAAACATCATATTACCTTGAAAGATAATAACATAGACTAAGAGATATGATATAAAACTGCCCTTGACAATATTGATAATAAAATGAAGTTCATGATCTTCCATTGCGTTTCTCATGTGCAGCTTCCCTCTTTAAATCATTGCGTTTCTCATGGGGTTCCAGCAGGCAAGGTAAGAGGGAAAGCAAAAGTATTGCAACAATAGACCAGGGGGAGCAACCATAATTTGTCTAGCTGATCAATAGAACTTTTGGTTTGACAATCAAGAAAGAGAAATTTAAGCAGGAACAAGGGGGGAGAAATTACCTACAGGGCTCAGATTTAGAGGAATGTACACTCTGCAGTTCCACAATAGGTAGGGCAGAGGGAGTGGAGGTGGGAATGGTGGCTTCCTGGTGGGAGATGAATGATTACTACCTCCAGGGCTCATTAAAGTGGCCATGTCCCTTCGTGAAACAACACGAGATACATTGGTTGAAGCATTCAAAGAAAGAAAAGGTCAAAGACAGAAATTTACTATAAGGAAAAAGGAATCATAAATTGCACAAAACAGAACAACATAACAAAAGACAAACTAAGTTGTATCTCCAAGTCAAAGAGGAAAGTCATGAGAAAGCCAAGAGTATGAGCAGAAAAACAGTACCCAGGACAGCCTAAAATCACATAGCTCCATTCTGCAGGAGCAAGACAAATGTAATAAAGGACTAAACAAATCAACACACACCAAGAATCAAACCAAACTAAAAAAACTTTAAAGGAAAAATCCAGAATTGAGCACGTACTACAATCTTTTTTCTTTTGTAACTAACTTATTTACTGCAAACAATTCTAAAAATCGAGAATTAGAGAGAGAGATAGAATAGGAATTACCAGCACGGAAGCGAGAGATGGTAAGGTGCTCAAGAACAAAATCACATAGCTCCACACAGATTAAAAGGTATTTCAGAAAAACATACTTCTTGATTGAAGCTCGTTGGATCCCTCAAAATATATGCTCCTAATGCTCAAAAACGAACTTGATCAGAACAAATTGAGAAGACATCGACTTATTTCAGTAAAAGAAAATAAGCTGCCACACAGTGAGCACCTAATTGCATCGCCGAGAATAACCAATCAAAAATACCATCATAAACTCATTGGATAGCCTTCCGTTTCAAAAGAAAAGAAATAGAAAAGATAATGACAAAACGAAAACAGAACAGAGGCCCTAACCATATCCTTAGGGAGAAAGAATTCTGCACTTGATCAAACCCCAAAAACTCGTATGGATCTTTCAGTGGCGAATCAAAAAAAGAGAACCTAAGTCCTGAAAATTGAATTGCTGGTTATTTCTTAAGGAGTCCACAACATCAAAACTCTAATCTTTAAAAACAACGAAAAATAGAGAAGAGCAACGAGATAAATGAATACCGTTTGGTAAGCGTTCAGCGAGAAGGGGGAAGGTTGTATTGTTGCTGGCATGATAGCCTTCCGTTGCACAAGAAAAGAAATAGAAGAGCAACTAGACCCCGCCCGTATTCTTGGACCGAAATTTCCCATGAAGGATCTGAAACACTAAACCTGGGCAAACTGCCATACAAACAGAACAAAAGAAAGAAAGAAAGAAAGAAAGAAATATGAAAGAAGAAGAAGAAGAGAGGAGAAGGAAGAAGAGAGAAGTGATTTTAGTAGAAAATATCGAAGTGATATTTCTTATATGTATAACGGTCGGGTGATGTTTTTTACATGTATAACGGTCGGCTGTGCTGGGCCCATCTTCCTAGGCTTTTAAAGTTTTCCCGCTACAGAAAACAACCACGTCATTCTTATTTATTCTCCAGGCAGGCACACGCTGTAACTCTTCGTTTAATCGAAGAACCTTTATTTTTTTTCGATGGCGATTCCCAACAAATCTTTTCTACCTTGTTTATTCTCTAGCTAGTTTTCACCTTGTGAAGCTGAGGTACATGTGTGACTTCATGGGGAAAATTATTATACAATAATCTAAAAGAGCTCAGTGTTTCACTATAGCTTCAGACTCAGTTGCACTGTGAAGTGGACATTTTTTGTCCTTGCGTCGCCCGAGTTCGTTCACATTTTTTTTTTTTTTTTTCCTGATGTGAACAGTGCTTTAATGGTTTTAACCCCGCCAATAAGACAAAAAAAAGGTTCCGGCTGAGGGTCACGGTTGTAATTGCACACGTACAGACCGGTTCGATTCGGTCCGGTCCGCCGGAACCTTTTTTTTAATATTTTTTAAAATGGCTAAATACAGATATAGCCCCTAATAAGACAAAATTGATTTATTTAGCCGAGGGGTATACCGGTAATTGACCATTATTATTTATTTATTTTTCGAAATACTGTTGGCGCGTGCGGTCCACGCGACCGACAGTATTCCGCCTCACGCCCCTTTCCGGTGGCGCGTGACGGCTGATATGGTTGTCGGAAATGTCCTACCGGCGTCTATTACGGTGCGCCTCCGCTTGGTCTTCCTCCAGGTGTGCCGCGTTTTCTCACACGGTGGACGTGGACGCGGTGGTTGCCGGTTAAAGGACGGTTTCACCGTTTCTCTCTCTCATGCACGTAAAAGTGCAAAAGAGCCCCCCGGTTTTTGTAGCTTTTCACTTTGGTCCCTTTACTTTTAATTGTGTCTATGATCCTGATTTCTGTTATATAAGTTTTGATTTTGTTCGATTGGGTCCTTCGATTGCAATTAATTAAATGTTAAAGTTGCACTTCGGTCCTCCTTCTTTTAATTTCCAGATTGGGTTGAAAAAGCTTAATTTATTCGGTACAGAAGCTTCAATTTTGGCACATTTGTCCTGTAATTGAAAAGGTTAATAAATGTGATTTTCATTTCAGCCCTTAAACTTTTATTTTTTGATTTTAATCCCTTATATTTGATTTTCATTTCAGCCCTTATACTTTTGTTTTTTAAATTTTCTAAAATAACCCCTACTTTTATCTATGTATATATAAGCGTGTTTAACACAATAATAATAATAATAATAATAATAATAATAATAATAATAATAATAATAATAATAATAATAATAATAATAATAATAATAATAATAATAATTTAATTGTTTTTCTTATTTACTCTTTTGTTAATGTTTTTGAGTGTTTTTTTTTAGGATAATTTGATAATTTTTATTTTTTTAATAGTAAGAGCAATAATAATTTTAGATTTTCAGACTTTGATTTTGCTATTGTTATAGTAGGGTGTGTTGAACTATTTTATTATATTAAATTTCGCATATATAAATATTATATTTTAATTTTGATCTAACAAATCCTATAAAAATTGTTTGCTCAGCCCGCAACGTAGGACATATATTTTTTGTAAATTTTCAAATTAAATGATTTTTTTCCAGCTAATAATTTTAATTTTTGCTTATCATCTATCATATTTTTTTATTTGCTCTTTCTTTTAGTTTTTTATTGGTTTTTTTATATTTTCAAGCTAGATTAATTTTGATTTTATTTTTTTGTTTGGTCTTTTGTTAAAGTTATTGGGAT
>CM055438.1:7880578-7987229 GCA_029228465.1 Salix viminalis | reverse complement strand
TTTTTTTTGTCTTTCATTTATTTCTGGTTTTTTCTTCATTATTAACACAATAATAATGATTATTATTATTATTATTATTATTATTATTATTATTATTATTATTATTATTATTATTATTATTATTATTATTATTATAATAATAATAATAATAATAATAATAATAATAATAAATTTAATTATTTTTCTTGCTTACTATTTTGTTAATTATTTCTCTCAGGATAATTTGATAATTTTAATTGTTTTGGCAGTAATAGCAATGATAATTTAAATGTTAAAACTTTGATTTTGCTATTTTTATAATAGAGTGTGGTAATCTATTTTATTATATTATATTTCGTATATATAGATATTTTATTTTCATTTTAGACCAACAAATCCCATTAATTTCTTTAATCCCAACAATCATAAAAATTGTTTGCTCAGCCCGCAACGTTGTGCGGTCATTTGTTATATTTTCAAGTAAAATGATTGTTTTTTCAGCTAATAATTTTTATTTTTTTTTATCATTTATTTTATTTTATTATTTGCTCTTTTGTTAATGTTTTTAGACTTCTTTTAGTCTTTAATCTGTTTTTTTTTATTATTAACGCAATAATAATATTTATAATAAGGATAATAATAATAATTTGAGATTTTGTTCTTATTTACTTTTTTTCTCGAGGTAGTTTAATAATTGTTATTGTTTTGACAATAATAGTGATGATAATTTTATAATAATTTGAGATTTTGTTCTTACTTTTTTTTTCTCGAGGTAGTTTAATAATTGTTATTGTTTGGACAGTAATAGTGATGATAATTTTAGAAGTTAACACTTCGATGTTACTGTTGTTATGAAAGAGTATTTTTATTTATTTCATTATATCAAACTTTGCATGTAGAAATATTATATTTTAATCTGAATAATTGTAAAATTATTTGCTCCGCCCGCAATGAAGTGTTGGCCATCAAACTAGTTCAATACTAAAAATACTGGTAACAAAGGGTAAAAATTATTAGAAAAGTATTATAGGTCGTCAAGCATGAATACAATCATTAATTTTTTTTAAGAAAATAACAAAAGTTTATTTGGAGCTAAAATTCTATTATTAAAAGTTTCAAATTTATTATAAAATTACAAAGCTAAAAACATAAAGAGAATCAATATAGCTTTCTAAGAAATCAATTTGAAAGATTTTTGATATTTTGGCCGAACTCTAACCAATAATCATAAATTGGTTATGATATCATATTTTTCATTTTAAAACAAGAGAAAAGATGCAATATTTTTTGTAAAATATGTTTAATAAATTTTTAGAATTCGGTGGTATGCGCAAAAACAAAACATTTTTTTAAATGCATTTTTTATATTTTTTAATAAATATATATATTAAGACTAGGCCTGGCCCAAGGAAATGGGTCGGGCCATTTCGGCCCATCAACCTTCTTGGGTGGGGCTGGACATAGTATGCATCCCTTATAGTAGAACATGAATTAATTCACACCCTCTACTGTTCACTTGCAAAGTGAACAATGACGACTAGAGAAGAAGAAGAAGGCCACTTGTTGCTAGCGCCTTGTAGAGGAGATCAAGCTGGTGCTAGAGGTAGCTGTGGCAACGAGAATGGTGGTCGGTGGTGCTTGATAGAGGGAGCTGAAGTTTGTTGCAGTAGAGAGAAGAAGTGATGTTGTTGTCACTTTTACTGCTGGAGGAGAGGAAGGAGCTACTGTGGCCAAGGTAGTTAAAATCGAGATTTTGACACGAATCGGAAAAGGCTTCAAAAAATTGGATCATAAGATCGGATCGTAAAATCGTAAGATCGTAAATTTGTCCGTACAAAAATCGTAAAATCACAGATAAAATCGTGTAAGAAGCAAAATCGTAAAATCGTATGTAAAATATTTCTGAATACAAAATAGCATAATTATGGACATTTTTTTATCTTATTTTAAATAAAGTTCAATTATTTTATATATAGTTTAATTATACAATTAATTATACAATTAATAGGAGTAAATGATATAATTAAATAATTGCTTTTGAAAAACCCTCCAACAATAAAATTATTATTTTTAATTATATTTAAATTTAAAAAATGAATTTAAATATAATTAAAAGACCCACAGTATTTGAGATTAGAAATTTAAACTATTTATTTTATCTTTTTCAAGTAATTGTATATTTTTTTATGGTTGTTGTATTTGAAATTAATTAATGTTATTTATTATCTTAAATTAATAGGATTTTTTTAAAATTATTTTTTATGCTAATTATTATTATTATTATTATTATTATTATTATTATTATTATTATTATTATTATTATTATTATTATTACCCCTCCTCCCCTCGTATAAAGTATAAACCTACTTGGCTACTTTATTATTATTATTATTATTATCATTATTATAACTACTATAAAAGCCCCCCCAGACATAACCCTAAAGGCTAAATCCCTAATTCTAATTCTCTATTTCTCTTCTCCTACGCCGCCGCTCATCTCCTCATCCTCTTCTCCATTTTTTTGTCTTCCTCCTCATCCTCTTCTCCTTTACTCTCTTCCTCCTCGTCTCTAGATGATGTGGAGGACAACAAGTTTTGGGTAAGATTTTGGGGGTGAGAGTTGATGATTTGAGTTTTTTTGCTGAGAAGAGAAGAGAAGATTTTGATTTGAGCTGCTGCAAATGTAATTTGTAAATGAAAGAATGAAAAATTGAAAATGAAAGCCCCGAAATCCGAATATCTTAAAATCGTAAAATCGGACCGATCCGGTCCGATTTTACGAGTCAACCCAATTTTGACCGGGTTTGACCGGTTTCGATTTTTCTTTCCGGTCCAACCAGGTTTGCTGAGCCAACTCGCAAACTCGTACGAGTTTGCGAGTTGACTCGCGAGTTTGACTACCATGACTGCGGCTGCTGCTAGGGAAGAGCAGATGATGCTGCTATGGCTAGAGAGGAGGGAAGAGTGCAGGTTTACCTAGATGGGATGATGAAACTACCGACATTGGGGGAAAAATGATGGAACTGTTGCTATCGAGGAGGAAGGAGGAGAAACTATTGTTCGTCGCTGGAGCAGAAGAAGTTAATGTTACCACCGTCGATGGTGAGCTTGAAGTTATGGCCGGGGGCACCGACATGCAACTGCTACTTAGGGAGAAGAAGGGGTTGTCGATGGCGAAGATAGTGGCTAAAAACTGTAAAAGGAAGAACTTAGAATTTATTGGGGAGGGAGAAGAAGAGGACTGCGGATTCAGGTGCTGAGGGAGAAGAAGAGGACTGCGGATTCAGGTGCTGAGGAAGAAGTAGTCATTGTGCTAGTGGCAATGAGAATAAACTAGGAATGGCTTCCTCCACTGGATATCCCTTTTGCCTTCGTTCTCCTTCGCTTTTTTTGTGTTCTCCTCCTTTATTTTTTCTTTGTTTCCTCTTCCCCTTTTTCCCCCTTTTCTCTTTTCATTTACTTCCTTCCTTGGTCTCAAATTTATGAAATTTGACCCTTAATTAACCATTAAGCTCGAATTTTCTTCAATTTCACTCCCGATTTCATCCAATAGACTTGGTAAAAATTGAATTTGGTCTCCAAAAATTCCAATCATCTCAATTAAGCCCAAAATAGGATCCTAAACTTGATTTTTTATCAATAAAAACATTAATAAAATTAATTTGACCAATTTAAAGTATAACTAAGTCCTTTCACTTAATTAATTGCTGTAATTGGACCCTAAATTAATTCCTAAACATAAATAAAATTTATATTGGCCCATGATTAAATGAAATTGGCCTTTAAAAATGTAATTTTGCCTTTCGACTTAACTTTTATCCATTGAATCTTCATTTATTCTAAATGTTTTTGAAACAAAAAAATATAACTCAATTATTTCTTGACAAGATGAACTCAAGCTTTAGATTTCGAAGGAAAACTAAATAATAAAAGAGAATGAAAATACTAAAAATGAGGTGAGAAAAAATATGAAAAAATCAACCCCCCCCCTCCCCCTCACTTTTCTATAATGAATTTTAGAAGCTAAAAGGTTGAAAAATTATTTTTCATGATTATCAACCTTTGATTAGACACCATAAATCGAGAATTAAATTTAGAACAAAACAAGGGTTCTTCAGTTTAGAAAACCAAAGGTTCTTTGAGATTAATTTCTCATTCACCTATAATTTGTTTAAATCATGTTCACAAATGAAGCAGCGTACATTTGGATTTAAACCTTTTTCTTTGACCTTTCGTTATCGGGAGCTTGCTTGCCCCCCCAAAAATTCTTCTTCTTTATCATCTCATCCTTGTCTTTGAACTTGGATGAGATTTCAAATGCCCTAGCATCCCCCTTGTAATCGACTGCATCAAAATCCATAAGTCCATTGGCAGTTGCAATGGCAGAGGACAAGTCTGAAACCTTTTGCCTCCTCAACTCTAATTGTGTCGTGGCTAAAGTCTAAAATGAAATAAAACAATATGTCCTCCTTAGACATATTCTTGATGTCGAGTTTATAATCCCTTTTTGGGTTATTCCCTAAAAAATAAAAAAATAAAATAAAAAGGCTAACTTGAAAAAAGTCAAGTTGGAAATTTTGAACAGATTCGAGAGACCGATCGTACCTCTATTGTGCCCAAAAAAGGACAATGCAGATTCAATGGATAAATCTGCATAAAAATTAAGTTGAAAGGAATAATTATATTTTTTTATAGGCCAATTTCATTTAATCATGGGCCAATATTGATGAAAACCAAGGAGCTGGATATGTTGATCATACACTCGGGAATGAGACTGAATTTGCACAAGACCCTTTGTCACTTCCAAGTGCTGCAATTACATGACTTGGAGCCAAATGTTTCAAGGAAGCACTAAATGGGCTAATACAAGAGATTTGGGTTGATTCTAAAGAGACCAAGATGGGCTCAAATAATAATCAAGGCTAAGTCCACATCATGAAAGCAATTGAAGAGGCTAATAATTATGCAAAAACATTTCAGCATTGTCTAACCATCAAAGGGCATGAATTTGATGAGCTCCAAGGATATTAAATAGAGGAATGAATTTGGTTTTGAATGGTTATGTTAAATACATTGAATTTAGTCATTTAGCTATTTATGATAGCCTCTAGAAGTCCAAGAGACCTAAAAGCCTAGTAATCTAGTAATCTAGAACGCTTTTAGTGGAAGTTTGAAAAGTGTGATTTTGCAGTAAAATTTTTTTGAAGGTGTACATAACAAGAAAGTCAGTTTGCTGTGAAAATCTACCAGGTTTTGGCAGAACCGCCAATTTGGCAAAGACTAACATACATTTAATGTATGTTAGGATTGTGGATAAAAGGGTCATCATAAAGGACTAACATACATTCAGTGTGTGTCAGGATCCCGAGGACGGGGATTGCTATGCCCAAGCTATCATACATTGAGTGTATTTTAGAATCTCGGATATAGATTGTGGTACAATGTAAATCATACATTAGTGTATGTTAAAATTTCGAAAATAAATTGTCACCTCTCCACACATACACACAAGAAGGTATGTTAGCGACTAGAAAGGGGGTTTAATGATGATGTTGTCGATATGACGATAAAGATACAAGCAATATTATACGCAAACAGTTAAATTTCCAACTAAAATAGCTACCCTTCTGGTTATGTTTATGTACAATGGTGTGTGGTTGATTAAATAACTTTACTATTATATTTATTTAATTTTATATGGAATTATTTTGGATTTCTTTTAAGGTCAAATATTTGCACGTTAGGAGCAGGATTTGTTGTTTGTATGTTTTTCTATCTAGCTCTAGGAGGTCTATTTCTTTCTAGTTGCTCACAACCAACACTTGAATTTATCATAGCTCTAGATTTTTCCTGCTCAGTATTTTGGACGTGCAGGAAAAACCTTGTGGTTGGCAATTAAACATTCTTTCACAAATTTCTAGTTGCTCACAGCCAACACTTGACAAATTCAAAGGTAGACAAAGAAGATCAAATCGTACTTATCATCCATGACCCCAAATGAGCTCTATAGTAGTTGGTTTACTCCTCTAATAGGATGCAGGTAACCGATTATTGGTCATGACCTTGTTGGCTCTTGTGGCATCTTGCCTTTTTTCTTGTTTGTTATGGCATATTTTGTGGACAAGTAGAGAGAAATTATACCAAGAAGAACGACATATAAGTTGATTCCTTGCAGCTCCAATAAGATTTTAATTCTTTTGATGGATTCTATAAACATGGATTCAACTTATAATGAAGGTTCAATATGCTAAAATTTATGGTTCTACGAAGCAAATTATCTTTATAATACTTACTACGGGGAGCGAAGCATTTGACAAGTTTTGGCTTCTTAAGTTTTATAAAGAGGGGGCATCTGTTGTTACTCATTTTTATCCCCCACATGCTGGAGATGGAGTATATCCCTTTTTAACAAAATGCAGGAGTTTAGCTCATGGTTCCTGGATGATTGAGTAAAATAAATAATAATAAAATGTTTTTTTTCAAACAATGTCTTTGTTGCGTTCTGCTCCTCTTCCTTTGCTGCCGAAATTGTCAGGATTCTTAGATTAATTAGGATTCTTCATAATGCTAAATCCATCCTTTCTTTATCTAGTCTTTAAGGTTGGATAATTCCTCAGAGTTTGCAATGATTTTGCTGTTGTCGCAATTTTGTTCTAATACCAGGTTTTTGTTCCAGCTTAGACTTTGATTCTGACTTGGCTTCGTGTAATTTCTGACCATCCCAACCTTAATTGTTGTTTAAAATGATTTTTTTTCTCACTTTTGATTCTTTACATATTGATGAATTTGGGTTTTTGAATCACCTGATTTTGATGTCAGAAGCTCAATATATTCTCGTTTGAATGTCTAGTGTAAATGCACAAAATCATGTCATGAGAAGGTTTCTGACCTGAGTTTGCAAATTGTTTTTTATAGACCCGATTTAATGTTTTGAGGATTTATCGGGATAATCAAAGGCCAATTTTAAATATGGGAAAGTTAATTAGTCTCGTTGACAAAAATCAAGGGCAAGATCAAAAAACATCACAGTAATTTATGTTACTTGACTTCTGCGCTGGATTATATTCTGTTACTTTTCACAAAACTAGCGGAGCCATTTTTTTACCATAAGGTTAGATAAATCCCTCAAAATTTGCACTAAAAAATGGATTTTGCCCGTGTCACGATTCTTCTCTTCAAAATGATTTTTGAACAAGCAGATTGCGCGCAAATTTCTCAGTTTCAATTCTTCATGATAGTTGTAGTCATGTATGTATAGATAAATTTGGGGTTTTAAAACACCTGATTTCGATATCAGAAGCTCAAGATATTCCTGTTTAAATTTCCAGTGTAAAAGTAGAGAATCCTACAACGATTTATACAACACGATATTGTTCATTGTCATTTTGAGAACAAAATCCCCTTATCCGCAAATTATTTCCTTTATCTACAATTTCGTGTTGGTTTCCATGATTCTATTATTTTTTTCTGTCTCAAAATCATTAAAATATCAATCAGAATATTTGTTATCCTATTTCATTTTATCTTATTGCAAGTAACCCAAGATTTAAATCCTATATCAGTGCAATGATTTTTTACTACATAAAGCTATGTATAGGCTATATATATACCTCCCTTACTGACCTAAATGAGGAGAAGAAAAAAGGAAGAAAGAAAGAGAGGCAAGAGAACGAAAAAGAGGCAGTCAACACAACAGAAAAGAGTAAGAAAATAACTGGGGAAGAACATTCATTCAACCAGCACATCACACGTTCATCATCTCCATCGTCGCCAACAAGAAGAGAGAGACATAGACAAAACGTGCTTTTGTCGGCGTTTGTCACTGTCTCTAGAACTGGTCGTGCGCAAGAGCTCCATCATGATTTTCTATTCCCGTCAGTTGCTAGATAGAATCATAGCACTATGATCTGATACTTGCTGGGTGAGAAAAGTTGTCCTCGCTTTTGGCCACTTAGTTATCAATGCCAAGTTTCCAAAAACCCAATCAAGCTTTTTCATAATAGCGTTAACTCCCGTTTTCCCATTGTGCCAACTTAAACGAATTCCATTATACTAGACCTGCTTGAGAGAAGAGCGAGTGATACATTCAGGGAAATCACCATGTTGCCATTGCCAAGCACTTGCCCCTCCACTCCTGTCACTTGGCCTTAAAACAGCATTAAAATCCCCCATGATAGACCAAGGAATATGCTTATTCTCCTCACTAGCCTCCTGGATGTATTTCCACAAATCAGTTCTCTCTTTATATCTATTGAAACCATATATGAACGTATGTCTTGTTCCGGTAAGGCTGAGATGGTTGCAAATTTCGCAAGTGACCCATTGAGCTGAGGATGCAATACACCTTAACTAAAGCTTACTGGCGTTCCATCCAACAACAATACACCCATTAGGGTGATCCTCTATATTAGTCAATGCTTCCCAGTTGTGACGAAGAATTTTTGGCAGAACAGAGCTCATATTATTGGTTGTAAGCCGAGTTTCTAATTAACCAAAAATTTCAAGTTTATGGTATTTAATCCATGAGTGAACTGCATGATGTTTATGGGTACTATTAACTCCCTACACATTCCAGCTTCCTATGGCAATCATTTATTCAAAAAAACTAGAAAACCAAACCTATCGGGGGTTGTTCACCTCCCTTCTTTTCTTCCCTTTTCGCCGCTTGGCCTTGGGAGAAGAGTTGATGGATCCATTATTGATTAACAATAGCCTACCACTCGAGCTGCTCCTTGCAACTTCATTGTTGTCTCCTTTACTGTCACTAGTTCTACTCATGGAGTCCATACTACTTTCTACGCATTGAGGGAGTTTTCCAGTGTCCACTCCTTTCGCCTTCAGTCTACACTGGGGTAACTCTTTAGGGTTTTTATTCTGGCCGATTGTTTGGCCTGCATGTTTAGGATCTTTATTCTGAGGACCTTTATTATTCCCTTCTGCATCTGTCTCTTTCCCCCCCTCCCTAGGTTCCCACTTCATGGCAAGCTTCTTGGGCTATAAGAGGGTGGCCCCGTATGATTGCAGGTCCTAGACAACTTGCTTTTGATAGCTGGACCTCTCCTGTTTCCTTTCTCTCTTCCTTACCATTCTCTTTAGTCTCCGGCAACTTACAAGAGTGCCCAAAAACTTTACACGTGTGACACCTAGCTAGTCGGCTTCCATTTGTATACAACCTCCACCGTAATAGGTTCCTCCGTGAGAGAGTTAACAACCTAAAAGTTGTGCACTGGCGTCGTTGCTGCATCCAGTTCTATACAGACCCTGGCGTATTCCATTCAACTGCACCGGAGTGTAGCCTCATCACATGCTAATCAAAATACCATACAATGTATAATTGTCTATATCTATGACAAATGGATGGTTTTATTTATCCTTTCTAAGAGCAACAAAATTGAGACGTTTTTATGCAAAGAATGTGTGTGTGTGTGGATATATTTTATTTGAGGAAAACATTTTTATGCAAAGAATATGTGTGTGTGTGTGTGTGTGTGTGTGTGTCTTTTATTTAGGGAAAATGGTAAGTAGAATATAATATTTTTTAGTAGATGGCTTCCTTTAAAACCTCTATTTTTCTTGTTTTATATTTTTTTAGATTTAATTTTCTTTTGGGAATTAAAAGATTTTTTGTTTTTTTTATAATGTGATGTAAATGATATTTAACTTCCATTTTGTTTTTTATAATTGCACCAATTTTTTTGCATTTTTCTATATCACTTTTCAAGACAACTTCTCCCACCAACAAGAAGAATGGTAAATGCGATGAATAGACTCAACGAATAAGAAAAATATTGTGTTTCAACTCTTTTTGCTTTTTAAAATAAACTCTATTTTTCTTGTCAGGTGTTTAGAATATTTTTAGTATTTTTTTTTTAAAAGGAAATAAAAAATTATTATAGCAAATTTCATTTGACATTATGCACTTTATACTACTGTATTTTTCTTTCATACAAAAGAAAAGAAGCCATGCTAGATTGCTAGGCGCTTCAATTTTGAACAATTTATCTCCATGTAAATAGACTGCTCCTAAGCTCAATTGTAGTGCACTTTATATTTTTCTCAAATCTTTAAAAAAATTATATTTTTCTATCCAAACCTCAATGCCAAAACCATACTTAATCAACATTCATTGTATATTTGTCTATATCTATAACAAATTAGTGGTTTTATTTATCAATAAAAATGAAAACTTCAAGGTTGGACTTGACTTTTCACAATTATGATCTTGGATTGGTAGAGTGATAGTGCTCGATCACTAGTTCAATGAGTTGATGAAGTGACTTCCATGTTTTCTTGCAAAACAAGTGTTTTTTTTTTTCATAATAAGAAACTCATTAATGTTTAAGTTAGTAAAAAAAATAGAAGAATAGAATGTTTACCAAGAAAATAATGAATAAACAACATAGATTCTATGGAGAGGCGAGTAAAGTAAGAGTATTTGGAAGTTGTTCTATAATCGTGTGTGGTGTGCTATTAAGTAAAAGAACTAAAACACGTATGTTTTTCACTATTCACCCACTATGCATAAATTTTTGTTTTTCAATTTGATAATTGATCTTTTTTTCTAGCAACTTCATCCTAATTGAGGCCTAATTGATTTTGATTTCTTAAGAAAACATGAGATTAAAAGAAAAAAGATCAAAATGAAAAAGGCGTCAAACACAAGTGACGTTCAATAAGTTTAAAACTAAATACAGTTTGGTCCTTTAACTTTAAAAATCACTCGCATTATATAATTTTGGTACCTCAACATCTTTCAAGTTAACTTTTAGTATAAAAGTTTATTTTTGATATTTTTTAGTCTCTCACTGAGAGAGAGGAGAGAAATATCATCGAATTCTAACAATAGAGAGAGGAATATATGGTTGATATCGATTTAGACCACCAAAACAAATTATTTGAGTCATTTTGGTTTTTTTTTGACATATATATAGATTTATCACAGTTTCTAAAGTGTTTTGATCATATTTGGGTAAAAAATGGGTTGAAAATCTGTTTTTTGGCTCAAAAATTCTTAGACCCCGATTTTTTGACCATTATGATGGCCAAAATTTGGACAAGAATAGACAACACATAGTCTCATGATTTTCTTAAAAAAAATATAGGCAAATAATGTGTTGTTCGCCCCAAAAAAAATTCTTATACTACTCACCGTCTCATAAATAATTGTGGATTATAATAGTGTTTTTTCGATAATTTTTTGTTTTCATTCTCGAATCTTTTCTTTGCACAATCAAGCTCTTTGAAGCACTAAATTGTTTTTTGGGAAGGTTGAATTGAACGATAGAGGACTCAAGTGAAAAATTCAAGTGGGTTAGGTAGTTCTTTAGAATTTATTTGAAAAGTATATTTTATACTTGAAGTTAAAAGATATGGGGGAAATATTGTTTCTTCGCACCCATTATCATTGTGGGTTACAATAGTAATTCACATTTTGTTTTTCATTTTGACCCTATTAAATTGATTGATTCACTTTGAGTCAACTCTCACATAATTTAATTAAAAACTTGAGCTAGATATAAAATCAAGTTAATAGATTTCAAGATCGAACCACTTGATTAGATTTAATAATATTGCTAGAAAAATCTTTGTTCTCTTCATATTTTTTTTGAAGTTTTTCAAAACATTTAGCCCACCCTTTACGTCCATAGTGGGTTCAGGATGTTTCTAAATTTTAATCCACATATCCCATGAAAAGTGGTGTAATCATGAAAAATACTTGCATGTAATTTGAGGTAAAAAAATTTTGATAACTATTAGATTATTGGTGAAGAAGTTGATGGTCGTCATTGGTTTCATCACCTTCTTGTGCTATTGGTAGATTGGTGGATGCCCTTTAAGGTGATATATGGGTGAACCCTTTACGTCCATAGTGGCTGGATTTCATGTGGTTCAAGTGGTCCGAGCTATAAAAATACCAGGATATATTAGTTTATTTCAGCTCGAAGAAACCATTCAAGCTTTACCTAAATAACTATGAATTGAGGTTGTTTAGCTCAACCCAAATGAGTATAATTTTATTTTATTTACCATTATTTTAATAAAAAAAAATAGATTGATAAGCAATATCAAACGGGCTCGCTTTCTCTAGAAAACACATGTAAATTTGATTTTAACATTAAATTAATTCATGCATCTTCAACTTTATATATATATATATATATATATATATATAATAAAATTAAGAACTATTTTATATAAAAAAAATATTGATTCACTTTTAAGTGAATTTGTTTTTTTTTTCTTGTTTGATTGAATCTCACATATATCATATTTTTCATGTTTATTCTCAAGTGAATTTATTTTTAAAATAAAATTTTTATATGTATCTTTGAAATAATTTACGTGAAAATACTCTAGAGACTTAATTACAAAAATTATTTATACTTTTTGGGGAAAATTAAAGGTATCCCTTTTAAAAATAGGTGCATGGCCTTGTGGTGCAGATAAAAAAAATATAAGGTACATTGTAAATAATAACAACAACAACAACAAATAAAGGAAAATGCTTAATTCAAAATTTTTGTTGTTTCTATGCACAACTATTCTCTGAGATTTTGAAACAAAAGATTTTCATTGCGGAAGAACAATGAAGATATAATTATACACGAAAGAAAATCCCTTCTCTGATCCTTGGACAGGTTAGGAGGTTCTTCGGCAATGTATTTTATGGATGACGAGGTTTATGAAACCATATACTGCCTCAAATGTTTGGTTCTATTCTTGTTCTTGAGCTTTCGGAATGCGCTCAGCTCGATTTGCCGAACTCTTTCTCTACTGACACCCATCAACTCTCCAATCTCCTGCAACGTTTTCATCCTTCCATCCTCCATTCCAAATCTCCATCTGATGACCTGATTCTCCCTTGGACCGAGACTTCCCAGAACTTTCTCCAGGTCCTTTTTCATAAATTCCTTCATTAGCAGATCTTCTGCTGTTTCTGCTTCAGGATCTGCAGTCACTTCCTGGGGAATAAGATGCATAAAATTCTCATCAAAACATGGAATCTAAAAGATGCAATGACAGCTGCAAAAAGTTTCGACAAAAGGTGCATGGCCCAGACATCAGGAAAGGAATGATACGGACCGAAAGTTTAAGATCCATGTTAAACCCCATCTTCTGGTCAAGAGATCTCGGGGCTTTTGGAGTTAGTAGTACAGCACTGAGCCTCTTCATCGAGAGCCCAGTTGCCTCTGCAACCTCTTTATCATCAGGATGTCTTCCATTTTCACTATACAGTTGTTTCCTAGCCTCCTTCACTCTATAAGTTGCGTCCACCATGTGAAACTGTAAACTCAAAATATTGAAACCAAAATGTTAGAACAAGAAATGTTCAGTACAGACAAGAGCTAATGAGTTGTTCTAAAAAACCATACAACTACTACCTCATGTTTATATCACTTTTAAAAAGGCAAAATTGTTTAAGCTAGGACAACTGAGAGTTGAAGTAGAACTTACTGGTAAGCGAATCGTTCTAGACCGATCTGAGAGTGACTTGCGTACTGCCTGTTTAATCCACCAGTGAGCATATGTTGAGAATTTGAAGCCTTTTGATGCATCAAACTTCTCTGAACCTCGTACTAGGCCACGACATCCTTCCTGCAAGTAAAAGAACAAGTTTTAGTCATCACTGCATAAGGCCAGGAATATCACGAGTTTCAATTTCCCTTTTTTCTTCTTTCTTAATTAGCTCTATTTATTGGGACCTTGTGGGGGTAGATGGAGTGTTACAGAAGGAAATATAACGATCCAGGTATTTGGAGTTATGAAGGTGTGGCTGGGGCACATATTGTGTTTTCTGGCTTGTGATTCTTGGTATCTGACATTGGGTGCATTGGGATATAGAAATATTTTGACGAGTGAACAGGAAAACCCTCCAAACCCGTTTGTTTTTATACAAGGCAGTACACACCTGAACAAGATCTTGGAGATTCATCCCAGATCCCTGATAATTTTTGGCAATTGAAATAACAAGACGAATATTGGATTTTATCATTTTGTCTTTGCAAAGGATGCCATAGTTTCAAGCGCTTCCTCAAAGTTAACTGATCAACTCCAGCTGCAGCAGCCCACTGCGCAAAGGTGGGCTCACCTCCAAATCGCTCCTTTAGCTCCTCCTCAATCCTTTCAAGTTTTAGCAGGTCCTGAATGCATTAATAACAAAAAAATGAGACATCAGAAATCTGACAAGATTGAATAAAAAGTATGCATATGCATGAAGAACTGAGTTGACAGGCACTACCTACCTTGTTTATCTCTGATTATACAATTTTCAACAATTAAGTCTCCACTTTCTCACAAAAAGGTAATTCTTTTTTTTTTGTTAGTTAAAGTTTTTCTAATTATCAGTAGCATAAAAGCTCAATGAAATCATGTTGGAAGGTTCCTACTGTAGAAACCTAATGTACCAGGAAGACACATACTGTCAGGTACACAAAATAACAACGTATTTTTAAAAAAAAAAAAAAACTCAAAAAACCAACCAACAAAATTAATCCTCGTTTTTTTTTACATCTCAGATAATTTAACTCCTTTCTACCAGGTCATTCAAAGCCTTAAGGATATCAGCTAACAGCCAGCTCAAGGGTGAAATGGCATTTAAACTAATGGAAGCTTATATTTACAAGATAGCAGTTCATGTGATGCCTCCACATCACAAGTTAAATCAGGCCAGAACAAATTTCTGGATTCCCAAAAGAAGCATTCTTTCTGACAACTGATAATCTCCCATATGACCTCAAATTCTAAAAATAAAATATAAAAAAACACAATGTTCTTCAGATAACATTGTTAGTGGTTATTCATAATCAGACCTGTATTCCTTCTGACAACTCCACTTCTTCGGTAGCGCTGAGAAGCTTGGAAGAGCTGCTGGCTCCTCTAAAAAAGCGCAATGGATCAGACTGGTCTACTTCTTGCAAGGGCACACGCTTTTTCTTGCTGGTAGAACCGGACTTCACAGACACAACATTTGCAGCAGACTTTTCAGCTGCTCTTGCTCGTCTAGCTTTTCTCTCTGTTTGGCGCTTTGATCGCACAGTTATACCCTCCGAAAGCTGTTTTTGCAAAAGTGCAAGTTCTTCCTGTGTTGGTTCTAAGCAATCAGATTCTTCGGTCGGGTATTGCACGGAATATTCTTCTCTTAATCTAGTTTCAGCTGACACGGAATCACCTATTATATCAGCTCTTTCTTTTTCAGTAAGAAGAGACCACATTGATGAGAAGGAATCTGCTGTAGATGCTATTGGAGTTTTTGTTTCATTCTTCAGAGAAGAGTAATTCTTAGCCATTTCAGCTGCATCTTTCGCAACCCTTGACAGCAGCTCTTGCAAGAGCAACTGCTTCAGCTGCAGCAGCAATTACAGCCTCATCATTTGCAATAAGTGTTTCTGCGGCTAAACTAGTTCCAAAGGGTGGCTGCACACACATCAAAGTAGAAAATAGATTAATTTACCATATAATACAGGTCATCAATATAATATATCAGAAACAAACTGACTGCAGCAACTACAATATTGTAACTATGATAGTAAGATCAACCAAAAGAGAAGATCATCAATAGCTTTTAAAAGAAAAGAAATCAACATAATTTGAAAATCTGATTAGCAAGGCCCTGGATGAACAATTGAAAAATTTTCTAAAAGTGGTTTGAATACCAATAAAAAAAAAGGCATCTAGGGAGCTTACTATTAACTTTGTAGACCTAAATTTGAGAAATTAAGGTCAGATGATAGAAACACCATTTATTTAATGAAATGAAAACTCTATGCAATGGCCAAAACAATGCACCACCACGTTCTGAGAAGCCTGTCTCCCAGCTATTATGGTTTTGTTGTGGAATAAGTAAACAAGTTTAATCAGCAGTAATCCCCACCCCCCATTTTAGGGTTGTAGTTGCAGTAAAAATCCCAAATAGAGCAAGGCTCACCTTCTTTTGTGGACCGATTCCCCCTATATATGTCCACGGTCTGTTTGCAGCAATTGAATCTGAATGAGGTTCTAAAGAAGGCAATCTCAGCTTCTCCAGATCAAGCACCACAGTTGATGTTGCTGGTGATGCAGACGACAAAACACATTGTGCTAGGAAACAATATGGCTCCCTATTCTTTGCTGCCAATGTCAACAAAGCAGCCATGACAAAATAATGATAATAAGTTCTGTGACTTTAAATCATTAATAAACATTAAAATCAATATTGTCTTAGAAACGACTGCACTTCATACAATAATCATGTTCCAGATAATCTCGACAAATTTAAGCTGTTAAGTTAGGTAATTGTGTATAAAAATATAGCAACTTAACAGCAGCCCTAGAATAAATATTCTATATGGATGCAACAGCATCAAACTAAAACCAGGAACACAGATTCAAACAAGCGGTAATACCACCCCCATACAAACTACAGTTGCAAAAAGTAGATGCTTGCTAAACTTGCAAAACATTCAGCAAGGAAAATAAAAGATAACACGCTTTAGTTTTTATCAAACGATAAGCATAAATGATAAATATTTGGTGACATCATGTGGCTATCGGCATACTATTAGAATTGGTGTCCATTTTGCATTGGATTTTCTAATCTGGAGCTCTTTAGAATAGAATCTATATAGCTATTCCTTAATAGAGAGCTATCATATTCTGGAAAAAGAGGTACATTAAGGTAACATGTTGATTCTGGATCAAAGAGATTCCTCCACTGGAGAAAAGAAAGGCTGTTATTGTGGAGAGAAGATTCAAGAAAGAGAAGTAAAAATGGCTGATTCCTCTGTAGAACAAGACTCTGAAGCTGTGCCACCAGGAAAGCAACTGGTTTTTGCAGCAATGATTCAATGTAAAATGTTATAGAGACTATCCATTTTCTAATAGTTGCTTCCCCATGTTGAAGTGAAGCATCATTGAGACTTCTGGAAGAAGAGCAGTAAATTAGCTCCTGACTGGTCAGAAAAGACCATTGAATGATAGGTAACACATGGGAGTAACATATTTCTGTGGCAACAGCAGATGCAATCTCTTAAGGAAGTGGCTGACAATAAAATACTTGGATTATGCAAGTCTGAGGCGAAACATAATAAAGCAACACAAGTCAGTAATGAGATCACCAAACCTTGTAAAGGGTAATCCAAAGATGCCATGATGATCCTAAAATCGATATAATGAAGATTAAAGAAGATAATTCAACAGTAGAAATAGTTTAATCACATAAAGATTTATTGAATTTATCTCAAGTTCCCATCTAGCTTTTCATTATTTTTTTTATTTCCAAGTTTTCCTCATGGACAAACAAAATGCTTGTCTGGCTATTTCTTGTGCAAAGAGCAAACTAGATTTTCCCCTCTAAAAGATGTCAGTTGCATGAATTTGTTTTCTTTTGCCCCAGTCAAATGGTTCTGCTAAGAGAAAAAGGGGGTCATGTAATGGTGATTGCACATCTTAACAAGAGAGGAGAATCTGTTCCAGTGAAGAACAGTAGCTCTTGAATATGGTGCTGGCACAAAAGGAATACTGGAGGCCCCACCAAATCCATGGTCCTAACTCCTAAGGTTTAATTCCTGTCGATATTGTCTTGCAGTAATCAATAATGGGGATAAGAAGAGATTTCATTTGAAGAATCCCCATATCTTGAAACTTTCAGAGTTAATAACTAAATTACTCCAGGATACATCACCAAATCATCAACTAAACTATTTGGAAAACAATATGTTTTAGGCAAAATGTTAAAAAAAAAAAAAAACTCATAATTGAAAAACAAATCCTGGTTAGACTTGGAGATCTTTCACTTTATTTGGGTAGATAACTTAAATTTTGTTGCAGATCCACTATAGAAAGTAAGTAAAAATAAAACATTTTTTTTCAAATCCTAGGAACAGAGAATGATGTGGATACACAATGGTGAGAGCAGCAATGGTGAAACAAAATAACTATAAATAATTCCAAAGAAAACCAGAAAACAACCATCTCAGTTCTAGCTGAAGCTAAGGCATATATTGAGGATACCTATCAAGTTACTTATAACACACTCAAAAAAAAATAAAAGCACCACAATTCTTATTGAAAGAAAAATGTTGAGCAACATCAAATTAAAAAATGCCCATTTCATTTCTGGTATCAAACATAGCATTTGTCACAAGACGTGAACCAAAAAAGAAGAAAATCTTCCAAAGATTATTACTGTAAACCAAGACTTCTATTACTCAGTGCCATTCAAAACACATAAAACAAAACAAATATCCATTTCAATTCTGATTGAAACAAAAGCATTCAGAATTGCTTCATGATCAAAACAAAGAAATACCCAGTTCAGGTATGGTCAAAACAAAGAAATACCCAGTTCAGGTATTGTCAAAACAAAGAAATACCCTCAGTTCAGGTATGGTCAAAACAAAGGCATTTGTGATAAAAACAAGAAATGAAAATAATAAAGCAAGCAAACCCATTTGAATTTCTAACTGAAACAAAGTATTGGTAAGCAAGCAATGAAGAAAAAAGAAAAAAAGAAGAAGAAAAATGCAACTCACAGAGTTGGGTATGGGTGGTGCCGTGATGTTGGAGATTTCTAAAATGTATAGAGAAAGTGTCTGGTTGGCACTTGAACTGTGGCAGTAAACAAGACATTCTCTGCTTCTACTACTCTACTGCTACCTGCAATAGCTATTATTACTGCTGTTTCTCGTATCATTCAGTTCAGTGTTTTCTCTAAGAGTATCCCATGAAAGAGAACTGTCTTCTTATCTGCTTTACGTCGAAGGCTTGGACTTTAAAACACAGATAGAGTGTGAGGGACAAAGATAGAGGTGTGGTGTAACTTGTTGGTAGAGTGGTGATAACATGAAAGGATAAGAGGAGAGAGGCTTCCTGCCTTTGCCTGCTGGCGAGAGAGGGTCCTATTTTATTTATTTATACTTGTACTTTCCAAGGGCATTTTTAATCAGCCTTCCTTAATAAATATATCAAAAAAATGAAAGCCTGGGGATAAATTTATATTATTCCAGTAGGAGAAAAGACTAAAGAGACAGCTGCAGTCTGAAAGTCTATGTTTGTTTTTTTTATTATCTTCTAAGTAAATTTTTACTCTCTTTCAGAAATATTTTAAAAAATAATTATTTTTTTTATATCATTTTTACGTGTTGATATCAAAAATTATTTAAAAAATATATATTATTTTAATATATTTTTGAAAAACAAATACTCTTAAAAAAAATCACAGCCACGCTTTCAAGATTTCATTGTTGTTATTTTTTGTTCCTTTTTCATGTCATGTGTTGTCCCAAGTTTTTTAAGCTGAATTTAGCTTAGGTATTTTTTTTCCTAGTTCCTTTCAACTATTTTGACGACGTTTTGCTAGGTCAACCACCTTTATATTCCATGGATTAGATTGCTTGCCGTTATGTTATTTCTTATTAGTCTTTGTTTATCATTGAGTTTTTAAAAGCACTTTAAAAAAAATATTATTTTAAATTAAGTTTTTTTTAGTGTTTTTAGATTATTTTGATGTTCTGTTATCAAAAATAATTTTTAAAAAATAAAAAATATATCATTCTAATATTTTTTTTAAATGAAAAACAACTTCAATCACCCTTCCAAACAACAAATAATTACAACCATTTGTTTTTTTTTAATTTTTTGCCTTATATTCATTTAGAGTCTATTTCTACGTATTACTTTCTTCACTCTTTTTAAAAGATTTCGTTGCTTTTTTATTTGGCAGCGAGAAAGAATGTATTGACACCTTTTCATTATCTAATACACTAAAAAAAATCATGAGTCACTATTATTGTGTATTGTGAGACAAATCATTGTAGATTACAATAGTATTGTTCAATCTTCATGTCGTTCGGTCCGTCGGTTTATTGGTTTTTTTCGATTTTGCATAATAAAATAACAGTTTTGTCCCTCAAAAAAGACAAAAAATAGTTTCTGGAAGGAGAGGGTGCATCAATAATTGAACATTTTTAATCCGGTTCGGGTCGCCGCTTTTTTATTTTTTATATTTTTTTGACACAGTAAAATAATCATTTTGTCTCTCGAAAAAGACAAAAATCAGCTTTGGACGGGAGGGGTGCCACGAGAATTTCATATTTTTTTGAAAACGGCTAAATACCCCCAATAAGACAAAAATGATGACATAGGGCACATGGGTAGACCGATAATTAACCATAATTGTTTATTATTTTTCTCAAAATATTTTTTTGTTAATGCTGTTGAGTTTTTTTTCACGGGGTAATCGAATAATTTTTATTATTTTTTCTTTTGTTGAGGTTTTTTTTTAAAAAAAAATAGTTCTTAAATTTTAGTTTCTTTTTTTTCCATCTTTGTTATTTATTTTAGTTTTTTTATTAGTTTTTTTTTTATTTTCAAGTCAAATGATTTTTTTCAGCAGATAATTTTTATTATTGTTTTATCATTTATTTTGTTTTTTTGTTTGTTTTTTTGTTAAAGTTTTTCAACTTTTTTTAGTTCTTGATTTCATTTTGTTTGTTTCATGTGATTGCATGTGCTTTATGAAAGCAATGAATCTCAGGCTGATATTATGAACAAACAATTGTATACTTATCATTCTAATTCCAATGTTTCAATTTTATAAAGACCAAAAAAGAAAAGTATAAAATAAATTTATACATGAGCTTTATAAAAAAAGGAGATTGTGGTGCTTAAACAAGGATGTCTAATAGCGGGTGAGTATTTTTAAAACAAATCACAATAATATAACAAGAAATCATAAGCAAACAATAATTTGGGATATTTTAGGACCTCATCATTTGGTATTGTACATGGGAGATGATAAAAAAAAACCCATCAATCTCTTCCTAAAACTTGTTTTTAATATTTCCACACCATTTTATGGCACACCATCTATCAATGCAAGACCCACTTTTTTACACCCTTATTGGCTTAATTTTCCATACTCACGGCTCTTGCTGAAATTACATTTTATTTGAACAAAAAAAACTAAGAATCCGTTAGTTTTAATTCTGTGTTCATGTTTTGTTTGAGCTACAGTGAGTAAGTATATAATTACATTAGAAATCTATGCTTATATTGATGTTTTTTTCTCCTTAATTGGAAAGCCATCAAATTCAGTTTTCTTCTCTCAATTTTTTAACATAAAACCGAACCTAACCAAAACCGGTCGGTTTTTACCAAGCTCTGTTCGGTTCAGTTAAATTTTTTATTTAAAAAATATAATTTTGATTTGATTGTTTTTATAGATAAAAACAGAACCGAACTGAAAATGCTCAGCCCTAATTACAAGGGATTTTTATTGAACAGTTGAGATTGCTCTAAAACAATAAATGACCAAAGGCTTATAATTTAATCCCCTCTCTCTTTCTCTATATATTCTACTAGCCATTTACCCGCGTTTCACCGCGGCAAAAACAATATTTTTTTTAACACAAAAAATATATTAAGAGTATAAGATTTTTTTATTATACAATAAATATGAGCAAAAAAAAATAAATTTGTGTAGAATTTCTATGGAGCGCAAGTTTCTAATAAAATATATAAATTTTAAATCAATATAAATTTATCTGTTCAACAAAATCACTGATATAAAATCATCATCGTCATTAAAAAAGTAAGAAGATTCGAATACCTGATCATCGAATTCACTTTATTAGAATTAGTTCATTTCATAATCTAATTTAAATTAAACACAATAATGAAAAAATAAATTGTGAAAACATCTACGATAACTAAACAACAAAAATAAATCATTGATTTTCTACATATAAAAAGAAAAAAAAACATCATTAAAAATTCATTGTTACGTTACCATTATTATCATGACTATAACAAATAAATTATTATCACTATTACTGCTTAAATAATTAGGATCATTAAATGGTCCTCAAGAAAAAAAATAATAAAAAAATCACTAAAATTATCATTATTATTGAAACCATAACATTATCTCGAAGAATAAAAAAAACTTTAACAAAATAGCAAACAAAAACAACAACAACAAAAAAAACTAAAATAAATATTATGAGCATAAAAAAAATTATTTGTTCCAAAGAATAAATAAAAATAACAGAAAACACTAAAGAAAAGAACAAAGGGAAACATGAAGAAATATTAATTTTGAAACAATCATCAACATAAATTAAAATTTCATAACTAAACTAAATAAAAATAAAATTGTAATAGAAAATAAACAAAAAAAATTAAAAACAAAAACTAAAAGTATGGATGCATAAATACGAACAAAAATAAACATTGTTAAAGAAGGATAAAAAACCAAATAAATTAATATTAATTAAAAAAGTAAAAAAATAAGAGCCGAAATGAAATACAAAATATATAATTAATTCCAATTAAAGAACAAAACTACAATAAATCAAAACCTTGAGATCGAAAAAAAATATAGTGTAATTATTTAAAAAAATTAAAAGAATAAAGATCGAAATAAAAAGTATCATATATGATCAATTTTAATTAAAGAACAAAATTAAAAAAAATTGCAGACCAAAACAATTAAAAAAACTAAAACAAACCAAAAACAAATTAAAATAAAAGATAACATACATAATCAATTTTAAATTTTTATTTATTTATTTATTATGATTTGAATAAATAAAAATTAGTAACACCCATTTACCGGAAGGCACAGCATAACACAAACAGATTTGAACCTCGAGCCCAGTAAGCTTCAGATTTCTGCTTTTTGACTCTTCCTCTCATTTTTTTCTTCTCTGTTTTTTGCCGTCATGAACCATAAAAAAAACTCCTCAATCCATGCTTCCCTACCTCTTGCACAAAAGCAACCCAAAACCCAGCAAAAAGAAAAAGAAGAACGAAAAACCAACAGAGCCCTCACCCAGCAACATTATGCTCGAACTCATTAAGGGCACAATTGTCAGCACACTGTCACAATCCACTGTGAAATATCTCAGAATCTACAGTGTACTCAACAGTAAAACAGCCACACGGTTTATATTTTAGTTACTTAATTACTTAATGTCGCAGTTGCAGGTCTATAGGGTTAAACTTAATCAGAGTTCCGTAGTCAATGAAAATATTGAACGGTTGAGATTGCTCTAAAACAATAAATGACCAAGGGCTTATAATTTAATCCCCTCTCTCTTTCTCTATATATTCTATGTCGCAGTTGCAGGTCTCTAGGGTTAAACTTAATCAGAGTTCCCGTAGTCAATGATTTTTAAACTAGAGAACTTAATTGGATTGGATTCCATTGATACTGAACATCCTTGAAAGTAAAGAAAGAAAGAAAGAAAGAAAGAACAAGAAATGTTGATGCAACTTCCTCGGTTGACAAGCTCTCTCAGAGGCCCATTCGACACCGACCAAGCCTATCTCCAGAGAAAAGCCATTCTTCAAAATTACCTCAAGAAGCCTAACAAGTACGTACCGACACTTCTTCTTTTCGCCCCTAAATCGAATTAATGTTTTTTTTTTCAAATTTATGTTGATTTTTCTTTCTGGCTTGATTAGTGCTGCAAACTCGCTTTATGAATCAGAACTTGCGAGTAAGATTCTTGATGGATGGGAAGGAGGTATTGTTTGTCATATAAATATTTGTAGGAATTTCTTGTAATATTTGATATAATAAGATGATCCTTGAAAGTTGTTTGGGAATTTGTGGAGCAGCCTCTACCGAAGTGCGACATGCGTACAAGCAATTTATTGGAGGAGTTATGGAGTTGATAGATGGAGAGGTGCAATCAGAGGAGTTCCGCGAGGTGGCATTGAATGTTTACCGCATATTTGGGAAAGAGGAGAGTGCCGACAACAACTTTACCAAAAAGAAGTAAGGACTTGATTCTCCAATACCAATAGAAACACTTTTGTTTTGTTTTTTTAGTCTGTGGTTTGCATGAGTTGATTGCATTAAATTATGTTGCTTCATAATGAGATGGTGATTGGTATTCAACAATTGTTATTACTCGTTCAAATGTAGGTCGAAATTGCAGAAACTTATTGGCCATGAAGTTTCAGATGCCAAGTTGCAGAAAGTTGCCGCTCTATCACAGAGGCTTTGTGATTTGAAACCAGGAGTCTCTGGAGCTGCACTTATTGTAGAAAGTCATGTAAATGGGAGTGGGGATGATCTAGAGTTTGGTGCTGACCTTGCTTTCCAAGCCCCAACTAGGTTTCTGGTAGATACTAGTTTGGAGGATGGGGAAATGTTGGGTGAGGAAAGTGCTGCACCTTCTTCCATGTTTCGTGATGGATGGTATGATCATGGTGATCTGGGACGCCATCATTTTACTACTGATGGTGGGAATTTCGATTTAAGTTGGTTAAGAGATGCATGTGACCAGATAATCAGAGAAAGTACTTCACAACTTTCCAAAGATGATCTTGCAATGGCTATATGTCGAGTGCTTGATTCGGACAAGCCCGGTGAGGAGGTACTAGTTAATATTTACTATGTTCATAAGCTATGATGGATGTCAATTTTTGCATGACAACCTAATTCTTATTTACTTCCTTCCCCCTTTTAGATAGCCGGTGATTTACTGGATCTTGTCGGGGATAGTGCTTTCGAAATTGTACAAGACCTTATACTGGTATGCTAACTATTGCTCTAGTTTCGCATTACTATCCAGTGAATCATGAAATTACAATTAAAAATAAAAGTTGTGGCCATTTTACTATTCATGATTGATTGTGCATGGTCTTACATTTCACCATGGATTAGAACAATTCACTTTCTTTGAATTTATATTTGGTTTTCAATTTCTTTCCTCTCACTTGCACCCTTTTAAGCCCAAATTAAAACCAAATTACTTTTTTTTTAAGAAAGGCTGAAATTGAAATATAGAGGATCAACGTGAAAAAAAGGAAAAAAAATAACTGGTAAATTCAAATTTTGTACCAAAAGATCAGTTGGCTCATCATATTTTTAGTTAATATATCATCGATCCCTTTAGTTATTAGAAATTCAATTTTTATACAAATATTTATTCTCCTCATTTGCAGTTCTTGGTTTGTGAGAGGAGAGAGAAAGCCATCAGAATCCACTGTATATGGGAAAAAGTCATTGTTGACTCCAATTGTGACTTCAAAAACAATTGATTTTGGTGTCAACGAGTTTTATTTAATGAGAGGAGTTTGATAGTGGTTGGTTAAAATCTTAATACTGCAAAAAAAGAAGGTAATCGAAGTCAAGGAAGAAATATTTTACGTGGTTTTATTTTGTGTTTTTGGATTATTTAGGTTGAAAATTAGTTTCTAGGTTTTCTAAGGGTATTTATAAGGTGTTTTTAGATTAAAATGGGTTGAAAAAGAATTTGTAGGGTAAAACAATAGGTGCCTTGATTTTTCAGCCACCATAGTAGTGGTTGGAATTTGGCTAGAAAAGTGACATATCATCTCATTATTTTAATTTTTAAAAAACACAAACGACCTGATGTTCGCTCTTTAAGAAAGATTTTAAAATGTAAAACTAGGCCTAGGTGCGCAGGTTGGGCCTGAGATCTTTTTTCAGTTTTTATATATAAATATATTGCATATTTAGGTAAAAAATAAATTTAAGAAAAACATTTAAACCTCGTTGTGTCCATAACTTGGGTTGCATGTTTGAAGCCACAATGTTCAGGTCAATCTAACATTCTATCATCTGAATATGTTTTTTTAAAATGATATGCCATTTTGAATTTTTTTTCCCCCAATCATTTAGCATATTTCCAAATTGTCTTCATGATGTGTTTGATTTTTTTGGATTAATTTGTTTAAAATTGCTTTTTACATGATTGTCACGATTCGGGCTGTAAGTGTAGTAGGTTAACCTAAATTGATATATGTTGCTTTAAATGTCACCATGTAAATATTGTTTTAGAAAAAAACTCACCTTGCAATTTTTTTCCTTAAAGTTTTTTTTTCCAGCTTCATCCTCTACCTTTTTTTAATATTTTTTATCCTATATTTAGGTAAAAAAATAAATATTAAAACTTAAAAAATCTATAAAACCCAATGAATTCCAAAACCCGGACCATGGGCTTGACAGGTTAGGCCAAGAAGCTAAGGTGAATCAAATATGTTGACAACTTTTTTGTTTAAAAGATTCCATACTAAATTTCTTTAAGCATGTGGTTTATTTTGAATTGGTTTTGATAATATGTTTCATTTTGGTTTCTGTCTATTTAATTAGTTCTGTTTTGCTTTTTACAAGGTTATTTTGTTATCTTGATTTTTTTTAAAATCCAAACCACATTGTTGTCGGTCGTCTAGGTTGTGGGCTTAATGACAACTTAAAAATTTCCCGCAATCTTTATTTTTTTTTAAACATTTCAAAAAAACTCGTCCTGACCCATGTTGAAGTGCGGGTTAATGGACTTATATGTTTTAATTTGCTGATATATGATTTATGATGTTACCTTGAGAAGTTAGAACATGGTTGTTCTAAGTTTATATAGAAGGTTATTATAGACTACTTTCATCTGAAATCATTGCAATATCTTCCACTGGATTGTGACTCTTTTGGGGTCATATTAACCTATCATGACTTGTAATTTTTTATGGTATCACTCTTCAGGGTTTCTAGCATTTTTATCAGTGAGAGATGCATACTAAATTGCTGGAACAACTTGATTGGAAATAATGCACATGTTATGTTTCATATATTATTATATCGTTATCTGTCTCTTTCTTTTGATTATTTAATGGTTCAATGTCATACAAACCTATCGTTTATTTCTCAAGGGCTGTATTTGAAAATTTCTGCTACTTTTTCCCAAGCATCGCAAGGAACTTGTTGATGCTATCCATCGTGGATTGTCTCTACTGAAATCAGATAAAATGGCACCAAACACCCAATCACGGATGCCTAGTTATGGTACTCAGGTACAAATAGAGTTATATAATTATGTCTATAATTTTTCTGCAAGTAGTGACATATCAACTTCTATTTTTAGGTTACCATCCAAACAGAATCTGCGAAGCAAATTGACAAACTCCGTCGCAAGGAAGAAAAGCGAAATAGACGCGGAACGGAATATGGGGTTGAGAGTGATGTGTCAGCTGCAAGTTTTTCATCTTTACTTCAAGCAAGTGAGAGGAAAAACCCATTTGACAATCTAATTGGGTCTGGATCAGGACCCCATTCATTGTCAGTCACTGCTCTCCCACAAGGTACTATCAGGAAACATTACAAGGGGTATGAAGAAGTCATTATTCCCCCAACACCAACCACAGAGATGAAACCTGGAGAAAAGCTGGTAATTTCTTGTGATGTAGATTAATCTCTTTCATGATATATTGTGAAGATAATTCTGTGCATTCTTGCTTCTATTTTCCTTGATAGTGATATCTGTATGTCATGTTGGTGATATTGGGAATAAAGATGTTTTTTCACAAAAAAAAAGAGAACAAAAAAGAAAAAAAAAACAATGGCATACAATTAGTTATCATGACTGGCAAAAAAGATGGTTCAAGTAATTCTCTTTGCTTATTATTATGTCTAGAAACAAATGTTGAGAAGATTGTTACAAGTATTGAATGATACTGTGTCATTTAGAGCATTTGTTATTTGTATTGATGATGAGAGGAATCATTCCAATTTTTTTTTGGTCTAACTTCATGTTGACCTCTTAATTTACGTGCATTTGATAGCCCTGTGAATCAATTTATGAATACCCCTCCATTCTCAAACTGTATTGATACTGAGGAAATGTATGAGCTTCAAGCTGCCTAGAGAAATTGTTTGCATTTTATTTTCTCATTTTTCTTGCAAAAATGTGCGAAGTTTTAATCACTGATTTGCAACACCAATGCTCGGCTTTGATTTGAAGAATACACTTGTTTTTCCCAAGGATAGATTGTTTGATGAAACCAGGCATCACCTTTTGAACTCTAAGAAGCTTAAACTGTTTGAACTCCTAGATTTCTGCACTTTATTAGAGGATGGGAAGTGGTGATTTGTCACATTAATTAATCACTAATGACATAACAACTGAAACACTTTTCAGAAGCATTTGTTGCTAGCTTAAGATACTTTCTGGATTTTGGATGTTCTGCATTTGATAAGGACTCAGGGACTACAATATGGATGAATTGGAAGAGGCTTTATGCACTTACAGGTTGGAAAACTGGGACCTTCTCCAAGAGAGGGCAGTTGTCAACGACTCAGAATCTTTTTATGGTAGTTAAATGAAATCTGTGCAACCTCTTGTGTAGAAGATTCATGATAACTAGTGTGTTTCTCTGGGGGTTGCAGTATAAAGGTGTTTAGTGACAGGACAGTTTGTGATACTATTTTCTCTATTTAGGGTGGGTATAGTGATTAATTGTGGAACACTTACTGCATAATTCTCATTTGCTTGTGTTGCTCTACGTATCTCTTTCTCTGCATTGCTTCCTCCAGGAAACTTGCTGTTTCTCTAGTAGTATGCTGCTCATTTGATTCGTCTCTGTCTCTCACAATGTTTCTGTCATCATGGTATTTTGTTAGATTGAGATAAAGGAGTTGGATGACTTTGCTCAAGCTGCTTTTCATGGCTATAAATCTCTAAACCGTATACAAAGCTGGATATTTCAAACCGTCTATTACACTAATGAGAATATACTTGTGAGTTATCTGTTCTGTGGTTATCATTTAATCATATTAGCAACGAGGTTAATTATGTATTGCTGATCTGTAAAGCCTTTGTTTATGGAAGTCAGTTATGTAAAGCCTTGTATTATTACATTATTTTATTTCATTTCAACTCCATGGATCCCTAGCTTATAGAGTTTTCCTACTTTTAGTCTGTCTCAAAATATAATCATTTTCATTCTTGTGTCTGGGTGAATAAACTAGAGATGTAGGATTGCCAAAACTGTAATATGAGTGGTGGGACTTTTTATGGAAAGGGGGCGGGGGGGTATAAAGTGATGAAGTTTGAGCTTCAGTTATAGTTTGAGAATAAATGATGATCTAAAACTAAAATTCTAATGGGTTTCTAAGAATCTATGAATTGAAGGATTTTAGATGTTTTTGACAAAATTGGTTTTTGGTATCAATGGGGAAATCCAGCAGAAGAGATAGATTGTTTTTGATGGCAACGCAAAATATGGCTTTTACTCAATACCTGTTAGAAAGCATGATCAATCATATGTTTGAATTCTTTGGGTGAAGGATTGCTTTTAGAATGTCTAAAGTTTCTATGTATTTGCAGGTTTGTGCACCGACAGGAGCTGGCAAAACAAATATAGCTATGATATCTATTCTACATGAGGTATTTGATCAATGGTCTTATAACCTGTCATGTGTTTTTGTTTTTGAGACTTTGGGCATACTGCTTATGGTTTACTAGAGAGGGGTTGTATGGTGCCACATGAGTGTGAGGAATTACTTTTAATGCCTCTTAGATATGTCACCTTTTTTTACCAGTAATGCATGACCTTTGAATTTGGTTGTATACATATAGACGATTCCATTATTTATTTTTTGTTTTTAATTCTCTAACTATAACTTACTGGTTGTTTAAAAGTTTATCCTATGGTGATATTGTTAATATTAAAGTTTCTTTTTTTGCTGTACAACATATGGTATTTTTTATTTTTCTTAAACCATTGAAAATGCAGCTAAAATACTGCACAGGATTATATATATTGGAAATTTATGTGGTTAGGAAGTTGGCCTCTTCTTCTTTTTTATTTATTTTATGTCTTCAGATTGGACAACACTTCAAGGATGGGTACTTGCACAAAGATGAATTTAAGATAGTTTATGTTGCTCCGATGAAGGTATAACCCACCTGTAAGACATATACTGTCCACTTTTGTGTGTGTCTGTTGAGGGTGAAGAAGGGGGGTTGGTTTGTTATTTACTTCTTGGATCTTCTTTTTCTTTCCAGGCGTTAGCTGCAGAGGTAACATCAGCATTTAGCCGTCGCTTATCCCCATTGAACATGACTGTGAGAGAACTTACTGGGAGACATGCAACTATCCAAGAGTGAACTTGAAGAGACCCAGGTTGCAATTTTTTCAATTGTTTTGTGCTTTTATGCAGTAACTGCATGTGTTCTATAATGGTTTCTATATTTGACTTTCTTTGAATCAGATGATAGTGACAACACCTGAGAAATGGGATGTCATCACTCGTAAGAGCAGTGATATGTCTCTCTCAATGTTGGTGAAGCTCTTAATTATTGATGAAGTACATCTTTTGAATGATGATAGAGGCCCTGTGATAGAAGCACTAGTTGCCAGGACTCTACGACAGGTGAAATTTTCTTGAATGACCAATGCATTTTAATTTTGAAAAGTACTTCCCTGTGATCAAATTCATCTGTGGGATTATTGCTATCAAATTCTTTGTAATTTTGCAATTTGTCTCAGTAAAATGATACATTGTCTTTTTCCCCGTCATAGCTTTTGCCTATTTTAACCACAGTATTGCAAATTGCATGCATTAGTACCTTGATTTTGTTTATGTTGAAACTATTTTAGTCAGGGCTAGAATGTAATTTTCATTATATGCGTGTATGTATGAATGTATGTATATATATGCTAGAGAATTCGTTATTGATGTTACTCCACTGATGTACTCAGATCTTTCATATCATTATAAACTCTTGGATGAGTGGGTGGAGAATTTACCAGTCTTTTCTTTCTGTCTCCTTGTCTTGTTTTTTGGGTGACAGGTTGAGTCAACACAGACAATGATACGCATTGTTGGACTTTCAGCCACTCTACCCAATTACTTGGAGGTCTTCTCTACAATATAGTGGAAACTTTCTTGTATATATCTGTGAGCTATTATCGAAATCCTCTAATCTGTACTCGTGATTTTTCCTAGGTTGCTCAATTTCTCAGAGTGAGTCCAGAGACAGGTCTCTTCTACTTTGACTCTAGTTATCGTCCAGTGCCTCTTGCCCAACAGTATATTGGAATTAGTGAGCAGAACTTTGCAGCTCGCAATGACTTGCTGAATGAAATATGTTATAAAAAGGTATTTGTTTGTAGGCAGACGCCCTTCGGAAGTTTATCAGTCTATACACTGAAAATTAACTGGTGCAATGGTACTTTTTGTTTTAGATTGTTGATTCATTAAGGCAAGGTCATCAAGCAATGGTATTTGTTCATTCCAGGAAGGATACGGCAAAAACAGCTGCGAAACTGGTACATTTTTATTTTTAAATTTTTTTATGTTTATTAATAACAGCTATTGCTTGTAAATGTTGCTGACATGTACTTGCTAGATCAGAGTGATTGGTCTAGACAACTTTCTACTTTGACACTATTGGTTCTACAGTTTTCTATTTTCATTTGTTGTCTTTTTTCTTAGTTATTTGCATGTATTTTAATGTTTGCTTGATGTTTTCATGTGCCTTAAGATCTATTTGTCTTCTGCTGCTGGTGAATGATCTGCATTCCACTAAGGAATAATTCTTGACTTACTTACAATCAGACACCAAAACTATAACTGAGCTCTTGGATGAGACAAAATATCATGACAACCAATGGACAACCAATGAATGATGATATTGTGTTAAAATATGCGTGATCCTTTCTGTATTGGATTATAGACATGTAAGTTGACAATGTATTTCACATTTTATGAAGAACCTTCCTATCCTACTTAATTTCTGATTTCTAATTCTTCTTGGAAAACCACTGTGCTTCCAAAGTCAAGCCTTTAATCTAGACTGGGGTTATTAATAAGATTAACACCAATGACTTGTTGCATATTAGGAGGCTTCATAGTTGAGGATGTCAATCGTAGGCCTCCATTTTAATATTTGCAATTCTGTTTTAGCGGAAATTCTCAAAACCATCTGGTTCTTCATTGTCAAATTTGTAGGACATGGAAGTAGGCTATTTGGCATTGAAGGTGATTCTGGGGTGATCCTGGGTGGGATGTTAAATTTGTCTCATGGGTATCTGTATGAAAAATTACAAGGCTGTCAGCCAGTCCCATTTTGGCAGTTTATGATGTGTTTGAATGGAGAGAAATGCTATAATGTTTAAGAATCACTTTTCCTCGACAATTTTCTTGTGACAGGACTTTGTTTCTTGCATCTTTGCTGTTCAGGATTTTGGGGATGTTACCTTGCTATAACATCAAGCAAGATTGGAGTGCTATTTTATTTTCAGTTTGATATTCTTCTTGCTTGGCTGGCTGGATGTGCTATCTTGAAGTGTTTCATGCACTCTTTTCTCATTCCTAATGAAGTCATCCTTTGACTCAGAAAAAGAAATTAATGAACAAGTCTTGCAACAATTTTATGTGTGGAGTGTCTGCATGTATCGATGTCTAAACTCAATACTCATTAAGTCATGGAAACAAAAACTTATGCCTCCACAGAATTACATGGAGAATGTGTAAGTTTTGACCAATATTGGTTCAAAGTCATAGCTGCTAACACTAAGTTGTACAGGTTGAACTTGCAAGGAATAATGAAGATTTAGATCTCTTCAAAAATGATGAACATCCACAATTTGGCTTAATCAAGGTGATTGAATTGAAGTACTTTGTTTTTTATTGTTGGTACGTGTATGCATTACTAGTTATAAAATTTACGCATTTCAGAAAGAAGTCATGAAGTCCAGAAACAAAGATCTTGTTGAACTCTTTGAAAGTGGGGTTGGTGTTCATCATGCTGGGATGCTAAGAGTTGACAGAGGTCTAACCGAACGACTTTTCTCTGATGGACTTTTGAAGGTAGAGTTCTGCTTTGTGCTTTGAGATTTTGCCTAACATCTATGCTGAAATTAAATCATTTTCTGTTCTAGGTACTTGTTTGCACAGCAACTTTGGCATGGGGTGTAAATTTACCTGCTCACACTGTTGTCATTAAGGTTTGTGCTCACTATCAGGCCATATATGCTCATTGGTTTTACTGTTGCCTAAATTCAATCCTTTTTACAACTGTTTTCCATAGCTGCAAGCATAGACAAAATGAAATCAATCTGAATGCATGTAAATTCTCCGACCTGTTCGGCGTTGTGTTAGCTTTTGCTTTTCAAATTGCTTTTTGCCTAAAAATGCATCAAATTGATGCTTTTTGGTGTTTTTCAATGATTTTTGATGTGCTCATGTCAAATTAAAAATAAATAAATCATTTTGATGCATTTTCAATTATAAACACCCTGCACCACAATACCAAAAACTTGCTGCTTATTTGAAATTCATAACTTAAAAGATATTTGGTGTAGTTTCTTATTAGTTATAGAAAGTAAGTGAGCCTTTCCTTCAGAAAAAAAAGAGTAGAAATCACACTTGGAAGTAAAATTTCCTTTCAACTAGGTGAACTAAAACCTTTGAATTGACATGAATGCAACATCTCATTTGAAATATTGCTCAGTAAAGTAAATATCAAAGCAACATTGTTTAATAACAGAAAATGCATTGATTGCTGTGCTATGTGCTTGAAGTTGATTTTCATACTGGCTAGTTCTGGAATACAATGCATAAGATAGCGTTTTTACATAGATAAATATCTGATATAGTTTTTATTTGCATTCTTCTTTCTATTAACCATTCTAATGTTATTCTCCAGGGGACCCAGTTATATGATCCAAAGGCTGGTGGGTGGCGTGACCTAGGCATGCTTGATGTTATGCAGGTTAGACTCGGAGGAAATATATCTAATTTCTTTCTTGCTTATTATCATGGTCTTGTCTTTTAACAGCTCCCATGATTTCATTGTACACAGATATTTGGAAGGGCTGGGAGACCTCAGTTCGACAAGAGTGGTGAAGGCATCATAATCACGTCTCATGAAAAACTGGCATACTATCTAAGGTTGCTGACAAGTCAACTTCCAATAGAAAGTCAGGTAGTTATTTGTAGTTTAACTTCAGGATGTCCATTCATAGCATTAGAATCTTATTATTGGTGTGCTAGGGTTTCTAAATATGATCTGGAGTTGGGTTACTATAGGGTAGGTAACTTGGGTGTCATCTTCCCTTTGTCAACCCTGGAATACCATCTTTTGGTTCGAAGTTTGGATTATTTCACTTATCGCAGGGGACAACACTGATTATTGAGCAGTTTAATATAAACTATGGAGTATGCTTTACTTGTTTGGAGTCTATTCTGCCATGTCTGCTACGAAATTTTATGTTTAGCTTGTCTGCAAAATGAAGTTGTGTTCTGTATGCATTTACAGAATTTGATCTGATATTACATTTGTTGAACTGTGATGAAGATTTTTCATCTCTTGGTTTCTAGTAGATTGTAGTGGCTGTTGATGAATTTGGTTTAGGTATATATTACTCTATTATAGTTACACTAATAATAAAGCCACTTTAACTGCAATCATTAAACTGTTCTAGCCGTAAACTTATCCACCTAAATAAAATAAACCTCATAATCAGTATGCTAGGTAAATCCTGTGTATGCATGAAGCATGCGGGAGAAAGGTACCCTCATAATTCAGCAATATGCATGGAAATATTTGTATCCTTGATATGCTGCCAAGTTGGATGGTCTGACCATCTGCTGTTGTTGAAGTCATGATGGAAATCTGTTGTTGAGCTCATAAGCCCTGTCTAGCAGGATAATGCAAATGGTTTAGGTTGGGTGGCGATGGTGCTTCAAATATATTATATTTTGACTGTGCATTGAAAATTATTCCATTTTTGCATTGATTCTATGTGGTTAAATGGTTGGTTCACATATTGGCCGTGATTTTTCCTTTGTGTTTGCAGTTTATTAGCTCCTTAAAAGATAATTTAAATGCTGAGGTGGCATTGGGTACTGTTACAAATGTCAAGGAAGCTTGTGCATGGCTTGGTTACACATATCTTTTTATCAGGATGAGGCAGAATCCTCTGGCATATGGTATTGGGTGGGATGAGGTATGCTGACTATCTTATTATGCTCTACATCTACCCCTCTGGCACTATCAGATGTTCACATGGTTCAACATGTTGAAATTGGGTACTTGGACTTTTTAGGATGCATTTTCATTGCCACTGAAGTAATTATCCATGTTGCAACTTGATTGTCTTGAGAATACTTTCTTGAACTCACTTTTAAGGGTGGTCACTGGTTGGGCTTAAATAGCATTTGTAATAAACAATTGTGATGCTGGCCCATCATTGCCTTTAGGATAACCAACGAGACCTCCCAGGGGATGCAGGACATATTAGGGGGCTGTTCTTGTACTGATTTCAGGGCTAGCTTGAACAGTGTTTTACAAGTTAAATAAAGACAATCTCGCATAGTAAATCCTAAGCCTTATCTGAAGGCTTTTCCAATCTCTGATCATTATGAAATTTTCACATAATAGAAAAAAATCCTTTGAATTTTTTTGTCAAAATTTCAGCTCGATCAAATGTTAAATTAAAAGTTATTTTTGATTTATCAAACTAAATTTTGAACTTTTCTTATATCCCTCAAAACCAAAACAATGTCAACCATTAATAAAATAATGCTATAAATATTATTATGCCAAGAATATTGAAGAACTTTCCCCATGTGAGATTTGTAGGAGTCCTAGGGTGATGCTAGGTTTATTTTCTCGTTTTAGCTTACTTGATCCTTAGTTCCTTGTTACTCGCCTAAATTGCAACTGCAAGCTAAAGACACCACATCACCCACCTAAAGCCTATTTTCCATTTCCTAACCTAACACTTCTTTTATAGCTTGTAAAACTTAGTTGTTAGGTGCTGTAATTGTAGATCCTGCATAAGATTGAATTGCACTAAAAAATATACCAGTCATGCACATTTTGATTAAAAAAATCAAGATTCATCTCTTGATTTGAAGATTTAAGGTTAAAATCTAAATGCTTTTACAAAATGTCATTTGGGTCCTAAAGTTATATGGCACCAAAAACACTTTGTAATACATGATACAATTGTTTGATGATCTTTCTTTAATTAGGTCAAGAGCATAAGCATCACCCCTTTCTACTGAATTCATTGTGAAATTTGGCATTAAAGACAATATTGCTAGAAATTACTAATATTTCCCACTAATGATAGCCACAAATATTATGAATTTGCTTGTGATAGTCCCAAACGGTTCAGTCACTATTGCAACCTCTTTATTCGATACTCTTATCTACTCCGAGACTTTACTCAAACTGAACTTTTGTTGTAATGTATGCATGGACCTATACATGCATACATGTTTATTTGTTTGTTTTACTTCGATGTCGTTGATAGAACTTGGACTTGAATGGTCTTGAATCTAAAAAGATGTTCTTGTTATCCTTTGTTTTCCACATAGCTTATGTGATGAATCTTTATGTGCTTTTAGGTCATTGGAGACCCTTCTTTGAGTTTAAAGCAAAGAGCTCTTGTAACAGATGCTGCGCGTGCACTTGACAAAGCTAAAATGATGAGGTTTGATGAGAAAAGTGGCAATTTTTACTGTACAGAGCTTGGTCGCATTGCAAGCCACTTTTATATACAATATTCTAGCGTTGAAACTTACAATGAGATGTTGAGGCGCCACATGAATGATAGCGAGGTTATTTTTTTACGACCCATGGTTTCATTATGTGTAACATCAGTTTACAAAATGTTATGGTTCCTTTTTATATTCTCTTTTGTGAAAACAAGCTATCAGAATTTTTAGTGTACAAGGTTTCCCGGTAATGAGTTATTTAGTGATTACATGTTTAGTCTGTATTTTTTGTAGCACTGGACTGTGATACTATTTCTCTAATCTCTAATTACTATTTGCCCTTTTCTTTCCTTCATCTTATTTAACAACCTTTATGTCACTTTGCTGCTGTGGTAGGTTATTGACATGGTTGCCCATTCTTCTGAATTCGAGAATATTGTTGTTCGAGAAGAGGAGCAAAATGAGTTGGAGATGTTGTTGCGTTCATCATGCCCTTTAGAAGTTAAGGGCGGTCCTTCAAACAAGCATGGGAAGATTTCAATTCTTATACAGGTTTTTAGGCTTTCTTACTTAAATAATTGTCCTTACCATAGTTTAAGAAACTGTTCTGACTGTTGTTTAGTTTATGTCAACCTGCAGTTGTACATATCTCATGGCTCGATTGATACCTTTTCACTAGTCTCTGATGCTGCATACATCAGTGCAAGCTTGGCTCGTATCATGCGGGCATTGTTTGAGATTTGTTTGCGCCGAGGCTGGAGTGAGATGTCTTTATTCATGTTGGAATACTGCAAGGCTGTAGATCGCCAAATCTGGCCTCATCAACATCCACTTAGACAATTTGACAAGGATCTTTCATCAGAAGTTTGCCTACTGAACTTTGATTTATGTTTTTTATCCCCAAAATGCATCTGTGGTGACCATTTTTTGACACCATTTCATTACTGGTCCAGATATTGCGAAAGCTAGAAGAACAAGCATATGACTTAGATCATCTGCAAGAGATGGAAGAAAAGGATATCGGGACACTCATTCGTTATGCTCCTGGAGGAAGGGTATTTTTTTTTTATGGAGTGGTGCTCTTTATTGTTTTGTGTTGGTAGAGATAACACTGACTTTAATTATATAATTTGGTTATTATTTTGTTTTTTTGGGGGGTGGGTGAACAATGGAAGTTGGTTAAGCAATATTTGAAATATTTCCCAAGGATCCAGTTATCAGCAACTGTAAGTCCAATCACCAGAACAGTATTGAAGGTAATTATAGTCAACCGCTTCCATATATCTCCAGGATTATAGATTCCTTTCTATCAATATGGGTACCTCATTATGATGTTTAATTTCAATATGCAGCTGGATTTGCTCATAATTCCAGAATTCATATGGAAAGATCGTTTTCATGGCACTGCTCAACGTTGGTGGATTCTTGTTGAGGTGTTGTCGTATATATCCCAATGTGATTACCATGTAGTTAAGAGGATAAAGTTTTGATGATTTGCTTCACTTTAAACCTGGAAGTGGCCTTAAGGATAAATTCTTGCCTACTCAAGATGTTTGTGGTTTGGACTCTTTTAAGTGCACTAATATGCATTTTGAACTGGAACTATAAAACCTTTTAAATCTAAATTTCTGTAACTATGCCATCTCAAATATTTATTCAGCAACTTAGTTTATAATATTTTTATTTTCTTAAAACATGAAAATTGTAATTGTAATATCTCCATAGCGAAATATTACTCGATGCGTTTTATTCACTTGTAATTGCAAGATTGAGCCTAGAAAATTAGGCTTGTTACACTCACTTATTTAGCTCATGACTGCACTATCACATGATGATTGATCTTAGTTTTGGACTAATGGAAGTTCTCCTTTACTGGGTTTGCATTGCAATTTCCTGTGCTGAGAGGTCATAATTTGACTAGTCTTTTTTTAGCTCTGACATTGTTTCTATTGAGTGCAACTGTGATAGTTTCTAATGAGATGCACAATTTTGTTTCATACGTAACTGAGGCCTAATTAACTATTCAAACAGGATTCTGAGAATGACCACATCTATCATTCCGAGCTTTTAACTCTAACAAAGCGGATGATGCGAGGGGATCCGCACAAGCTATCCTTCACTGTTCCAATTTTTGAACCACATCCCCCACAATATTACATTCGTGCTGTTTCTGATTCTTGGTTGCATGCTGAATCTTTCTACACTATATCTTTCCATAATCTCACACTACCAGAGGTACTCATTGTACATTAGATTGTTTGTGCATTTCTTTATGGCAAGTTTTTTTCTCTTACCAAATTCTGTCTGTCCAGGCTCGTACTTCACATACAGAACTTCTAGATTTGAAACCACTTCCTGTATCTTCACTTGGGAACAACAAGTATGAAGCCCTATACAACTTTTCTCATTTCAATCCTATACAAACACAGGTGCAGTCCATTATATATTATTTTTATTGGTTTTTTTCATGGTTTTAGCTATTTTGCAGTGTTCATCACTTTTGACCATACCAAAAATATTCAGAAGTGTGATTTGATTCTTTTGTTTGTGAGTTGCAGATCTTTCATATTCTGTATCACACTGACAATAATGTTCTGCTAGGAGCTCCCACTGGAAGTGGGAAAACAATATCTGCTGAACTTGCTATGCTTCGTCTCTTTAATACACAGCCTGACATGAAGGTACTATTTCACAATTTGTGCGATGCAAAAGACATACTGTGCAAACTTAAGTTAATGAGAAAAATGCAAACCTAAAAGGACAAGGGCTGTTTCCAGCTAAATGTGCGTTGCTTTCTGGTATGTTCTGAAGTGAAAACCACTATGACCAATATTTTTTGAAATAATAAGAGACTAAGGTCCTTGTTGGATTTAATTATGCTCTAAAAATAACAAAAGGTTTCTTGCTATACCAATTGATCCATTATTTGGATGATTTTTTAATTGTTCTGTACCCTGGAATGCAGTATGTTTAGTTATTTCTCTTAATGCAGGTTATTTACATAGCACCTATGAAGGCTATTGTTCGAGAAAGAATGAATGATTGGAGAAAGCATCTTGTTGCTCAGCTTGGGAAAAAGATGGTGAGAACATTTATTCACTTGTTTTATAAATATACTATATCAAAGCATGAAGGCAAAAAATTTCTTCACTTACTGTATTATCCAAAATAATTTTTCCTTGGGAGAGACATGTTAATATACTAATACTATGCATAAATTCTAATATTTTCCTAAATGATCTCTATAACATGTAATTATAAGTGACATAATGGTGTATTGATACTACTAAGTTATTTAAAATATTAAAATTTTATTTTCTTCAAAATAAATTTAAAGTAATTGAAGACAAAAAAAATTCTGCAGAGAATTCAAATAGTTTGCACAAAAGTTTCTATTCAAAGGAGAATGGAAATCAGGGGTCCTAATTAGGAGTGACTCCTAATTTATAGGAGTTCACTAATACTACCAAATTTGTAGACAGCCTAATATAGAATCTTCTATTTTACAACACTCCCTTTCAGGCTAGCTTGAAGATATCTTCCATTGCCAGCGTGTTGATTAAGTACTCAAATTGTAACATTTCTACCCTCTTTTGTTTGGGAAATATCCAATGAAAACACATTTTTCAGTTCTAGGATCATGTTTAAAATGGAATATGTTAGTATAGGAACAAAGACTGCAACAAAAAGTTTTCTATTGACAAATCAAATTATATTCGTGTAGCATAAAAATATAGTTTTAAACCCAACATAATCTTGTGTGATCATCTATGAATGTGACAAACCTTTTTAAGATACAAAAGTGATATTCGAAGGACCTCCCCATAACTATGAATTAAATAAAATGGTTTTGAAGCATGATAGGATTTTGAAGGATATGTAGCAAGATGATATTTTGATAAATGATAACTTTCACATTGAAAATATAAACAATTCAAATTTTTTAAACAACTCAAAAATAAATGTTTAAGATAAGAAAACTAGGATGTCATAGTCTAAGATGTCGAAGCATTATTTGTTCACCGATAGACATTGAACTTATACTACTAAAGCCGCCAACTTTTTTATTACTGAAGAAGTTATCATTAAGGTAGTGAAGCTCATCTATCATCCTAGCCTTGCCTATCATATTCCTTGAGCTCTAGCCCTAAAAGATATAGATATAATCATAAAAAATAACATGACAATGACAATCTTTGGTTAGTTTACTCATGGACATAAGATTGTAGACAAGTTTGGGAACATAGAGGACAAATTTAAGATTTATACTCTTAGAAATTGCTATTAACCCTTTTCATGTAATAAGCGTCAAACTACCATTCACAATTTTTATTTTCTCATTAGGATGAGAATGACTAGTTGTATGGTCAGATACACCTAAATCAATGATCTAGGAAGTAGAATTTGAACAAAAAGACAAGGCTCAAGGATGACTATCTATTTGAGCCAAGAAAACACTGGGAATACCATATGATGAACAACAAGATATTCAATGATCAAATCCTTGCTCTGATACCATGAAGACAAATTACTCTGGAAATCAGTATATTGACTTGAATCAAAATAATTTGTACAAGGTGTTCCTATTTAAAGGAGAATACAAGGCATGGAATCCGAAGCCAAATCAAATCATATATCCTAACTAGGTGTGACCATTAATTTATAGAATTAACTAATACCACCAATTTTCTAGACAACCTAATATAAAAATTTCTATTTTAAAGCAATAATAATATGATATTTTATTTGTTTTGTAATCAAGTCTTGGAGATTGATTATTTTAAAACAAGAAGTATGCATGTAAGCTAGCAACTGCAAGTGTTTGTTTATTTATGTATGCGTGAAGTGTTTGCTAGACATTAACTATGCTTATGGGATTAAGATTATGTTTTTCATCAGGTTGAAATGACCGGAGATTATACTCCTGATTTGATGGCTCTCTTGTCAGCTGATATCATTATATCCACTCCTGAGAAGTGGGATGGCATCAGTCGCAATTGGCATAGTAGAAGTTATGTAACGAAGGTACCTTTCTGTAATATTTGGCTGCTACTTTTCAATGAAATTATTGTTTCTCATTCAATTATTATTTACTTCATTAGACATTAATTTCATTGATAGGTTGGACTTGTTATCTTAGATGAGATTCATTTACTGGGAGCTGATCGTGGGCCTATCCTTGAGGTATTAATGGCAAATTTCTGTTTCTTGTTCCTGAGCATTTATCTTATAGAACCTCAGAATTTGTTTTCTCATTGATTATTTCAGGGTTATCTATTGATGAACAAGATTATTATATTTTTTTTGGATTTTATTCATATGTTTAATGAAGTGTTTTATTTTGTTTTTGCACTTTTCTCTGTTTTCTGTCAAAGTTTTTACTACTTTTTCAAAAAATTGTTCTAATTCTTTAGTTCGGATTAATTCATCTATTAAGTGGTGGCCTGATAGCAGATATTTAGGTTTGGGTTCGGTTTGAGTTCCAACAGAATTTGATAGGGGATGATAGATTTAGGCAATTTCTTTTTTTCATGATCGTACTTTAATCTTATCATGGGCTTAGCATTCTAATCAGGGAGTCATTGATGATCAACATAGTTATTTTGACAATTCCTTGGTTTGACAGCTTTTGAAGTGGTTTCAAAGTGAAGATTTTGTGCCCAAATATGTTAATTTGGGCACAGTTAGTTGAGGGTAGTATTGAAACAAGAGGTCTAGGCATTGAATTGTTTAAATGCTTAGAGCCAACTCAACATTACATTTTATTACATTGTTCTATCAATTGTTTGCTGTTCCTTTGACAACATTGAACTTTTTGCTTCCAGGTTATTGTTTCTAGGATGAGATACATATCATCACAAACAGAGCGTGCGGTGCGTTTTGTAGGTCTTTCAACTGCTTTGGCAAATGCAAGGTGTGTGAATCTGATTCAATTTCTAGCACCCAAGTCTTACATTATTAGTTCATGATGACTTGCTCTCTATTTAACATCTAAGAAACTGAATTTGATCTTTCTTTTTCCTGTCGGTTTACACCTTTTTAAACATCAACATAAATCCCGTTATCGGGTTAAATAAAAAAATCTCAATTAACCACAAAAAGGAGTATCAACAACTACTAAGATAGAAAAAAAACATTTCAACCAAAAAATGAAGAAATTCAAGATGATCTCAACTAGCCTGTATGTTTGAATTTAATATCTCAGGTTTATTCAAGCTTTTCCTCTAATTATTTTCTACATCAGATGTCAATTCTGAAATTTTCTCAAGCTTTTTTATCTTTTAATCTTGTACTTAATTTGTTTTATTTTATCATCGATACTTCTGCTAGTGTCCCTTCATCTTTCATTGCTTTTACTCTTTTATTTGTAATCTATATCTTGAATTTAATTCTTCCAGAACATAAAAAAAGGCCAAATGGCATGAGAAATCTACCATTTGAAACCAAGAGATGTGTAGTCCTGCTTATACAATATATAGACTTGTTTATTGTTGAGGCTTAACTGATTTGAGTTCCATGTTATTAATATCATCTCTTTCTCTATCTTTTAAGAAGTACAAGCCATCATATATGAAATTGATCAAAAGTCCATCCTATTGTTTCCAAATTTAATATAAAATTTCATTTCTTTTGAACTAAAGATGGAATAAATTTAATCTTATGTATTATATTTTCAAAAACAATTCTCATGGGCATTGGACATGGATAGACAATTTCTTTTTTTCCTTTTTAATAGAAAAATAGACTAAACTCACAATGCAAATGTATCTTCCATGATACAATTACAATTGAGGTTAACTGAGAATAAGAAATAAAAGTAAGATTTATTGTGCCATATACAGGAGAAAAGGGGATAAGAGGAGTTTTCTGTAATCTTATATTATTGTTTTGAAAGTGAATTTAGGATGGTTCTGAAAACATTATGATAGTCGAATTGATCTACTTTCAGAATAGTAAGGAACTAGTTTGAGAAGTTCCTTAATTAAAGTTTTGTTATATTTGTTAGTAAAATTTCTGATACTTGTGTACTTAGTTGTATCACATTGATTATGTCATTAGTTGAGTTTTCCTGAGAAAAAAGAAAAAACAAAGACTATATAGCTATTGTATTGCTCTATTGCTACTAAGATGTCTATTCAACGAATGCTAATTGTCAGTGCTTTAGTAGCCTTTTCTTCCATGGTTTTGGTGCATTTAAGATGCTAATGACAATCTTTTCTACTGTAATTCTTGTCTTATGATCTTCATTTATTTAGTGATTTGGCTGATTGGTTGGGTGTTGGTGAAACTGGCCTCTTCAATTTCAAGCCAAGTGTGAGGCCTGTGCCTCTTGAAGTGCATATCCAGGCAAGTAGATGCTGTATTTTTCATGGAAGTTTAACTTTCAACTGAAATAATGTCCATTTCTTTTCTCTTTTGCTTAAAGAAGAGCATTTCATTAGAAAGAGAAGATTATTAAAGAAATGAGGCTTATCAATCTTCAGTCATTTTCTGATTGTATGATAGCTATACATATTTTGTCATTAAAGCTTTTGATTATCAGTCAGTTTTGTAATGAATTGGTTGGGATGCTTGAGATAGGAACTGTAGCCCTAATTTTTGTCCATAAACTGTAGTGTTGCTTCAATAGGAAATCATAAAATCGTATATTGATCTCCAACCCCAAGTGGCCCTAGAGTAAATTTTTAGCCAACAATCTAAGGTATGCATATCAGGTGATGTGCTTCTCCACATAATAAGATTGTTAAATCTTTCCTCTACTTTTCACACGTTGTTTTAGGCACATCCTATTGGAAGCATAACCACAGTTTATGGACAAAATGCTGTTTGAAAAGTTGGAGGGTTCTTGTTCTAATATACCCCAAGTAACAATTAGGTATCCACTTATTTGCACTCTAACAATCCAACTTAAGATAATAAATCTATGACATATTTTCTTTGGGATAAAATGTGTTAGGTTGATCTCGAAACTTCTATCTCAAGAAAATGCTTGAGTCCACCTAGATTCTTCATTTCAAATTCACTAACCAATTGCCTTTAGAGCCATGAGATTTCTTCAATGTCATCTCTTATAATGATTATATTGTCAAACATAGATAATAAGAGTTGTGACTTTGCCTTACTATTTCTCTTAGAAACAAAGTATGGCACACATTGCTCTATTGGAAGCCATACTTTTTCATTGCCAAGTTGAATCAGATGTATTGTAGCCACTCGGTGATGGAGGTCAATATAGGGTTTAATAATCTTCTATGCCAGAGTTATTTTTTCTGGTAGATGCATTAGGTTTAGGTATTGGTTCTTTGCCTGCTTATTTATTATTCTTTGTATATTTCTTTTTGTTGCTGCTCACTCTGTACATCCTGTGTATTAGAGTTGGTCTTTGTGTACATATTACATATCTGAAAAATTGGTATTGCTTTCGTTGCACTTCTTAGATCAGGATGTTTCTGCTGAGATTACCTAAATTTACCTGCTAACATTTGGTCCACAAGACTTGTGATTGTAGAAGTTATTGTTCAACCTTGAGTAGATCTTTTTGTTGATATGGAAGCATTTTTTTCATTTGACAAGTAGTTGCTTTTATGGACAGGGATACCCTGGAAAGTATTACTGCCCAAGGATGAATAGCATGAATAAACCTGCCTATGCTGCAATATGCACCCATTCACCTACAAAACCAGTTATCATATTTGTTTCATCTCGTCGCCAGACAAGGCTCACTGCTCTTGACCTTATTCAGGTGAAGTGCATCATCACATCATGGTATGTTGAATAGTCCTATTATTACATTGCATTTTAAACATGTGTTTTTATGTTATGTAGTTTGCAGCTTCAGATGAACATCCTAGGCAGTTCCTTAGTGTGACAGAAGAAGTGCTGCAGATGGTTCTCTCTCAGGTCACTGATCAGAACCTCAGGCACACCTTACAGTTTGGGATTGGGCTGCACCATGCAGGTCTGAATGAAAGAGATAGATCTCTGGTTGAGGAACTTTTTGCAAATAACAAGATCCAGGTTTCTATCACCTGAATGATCCTTTTTTTTTCCCCGTACCCAGTAAGCACATACTCCAAACAGAAAATGAGACTATTTATTCACAGGTGTTGGTATGTACTAGTACACTGGCGTGGGGTGTAAATCTTCCAGCCCATCTAGTTATTATCAAGGTGAGACATATATATATATATATATATATATATTCTTATTGTTATAGTACAGATTTCATTGGAACTTTATCACGAGTTTGCAAAGATTTCTTTCTACCATTTTCTTGCTCTGCACCATTACTATACTTGGATTACACATGCTGGCACAAGTGTAAATTTGGCAAGATTTTATTGGGAAGTGGTTGCTAAGTGGCTTGAAATTTGAACTTCCATGCATATCCCATTCATTATGTAAACTTGAAATAATACTGGTGGAGTTTGTTTTTCTGAATTGATCATGTGATGGTGGAGAAATATTTATAAGTTTGATTGTTAATGGTGTGCCATGTTTAAAAGTAAGGTTGAGGCATTTTTCCCTCTGTAGTGTATTGTGTAAACTTCAGAAAGATGCTGGCATCCAACATCCAATCTTGAACTGTTCACGGTAGTTTTATGAAAAGCCATAAGAAAAGAATGAGAGAAAACAGTGTTGTCAAGAGGTGTTGAGGCGCTTGCCTAGACGCTCTGGGCGAGTCCCCGGTGCCTTTATTAGCATTAGGCATTGGATTTCAATGAGGTGCCACCTAGGTGAGCGTTGTGGCGCCTTGGATTTCATCTGCACCATTAATACTAGCAATAATACTAGCAATATTGTTTGAGAGATGAGGGTTTCAATTATAATCATGAAATGGAGGATTCAAGTTAAGGAGAGGAAAAACATGGATGAAGATGTTTTTGAAGATTAATGAATAATGATGATGATATTTAACTTTTCTTTAATCTATTTGGCTGCTTACTACTTTAAATTATCTTTTTTTTTTTTGTTTTAAGGGTGAAAAATATAACTTTATATGACTGTAATGCTATTTTATGTTTTCTTTTGATTTTCTAATGATCTAATCTTAATCGGGAATATATATATATATATATATTAAAATTTATAGCATATCACCTAGGTTCATTTGGGTGAGTGCCTAGCACCTTGAGCATTTTACAAGCTTGGTGTCTCTTAGCGCCTTTCGCCTTTGACAGTATTGAGAAAAAATGCATTGAAGAAATATGACAAAGTAATAAACCTCTGACTGTTAATCAGTTTATTGTGATTCCCTGAATGTCTTTTAAATTATCAAAGTAAGATATCTCTATGTACTCTTTAGGGCAATTTCCTTCTTTGCAAGCCATGGATGTTTATTTCAAAAAATGTGCATCTCTTTTACAGGGAACTGAATACTATGATGGAAAAGCAAAGAGATATGTAGATTTTCCTATCACAGATATCTTGCAAATGATGGGTCGTGCAGGCCGCCCACAGTATGATCAACATGGAAAAGCTGTTATTCTTGTTCATGAACCCAAAAAGAGCTTCTATAAAAAGGTTAGGAGTGACAATAGTAATTTGTATGTGTTTTATGGTAATTTTAATTGAACTCTTTTTGGAAACTGGACTTAACTCTGATGTTCTTTAATTTCAGTTTTTGTATGAACCGTTTCCAGTTGAGAGTAGTCTGAGGGAGCAATTGCATGAACACATCAATGCAGAGATAGTAACAGGCACAATTTGCCACAAAGAGGATGCACTGCATTATCTTACATGGACTTACTTGTTCCGTAGACTGGTATGATTTTGATGATTCTCACAATGAGGAAGAAATATTTACTCTGATAAGAGTTTCTTTCCTAGATTATGATCTTCCAGCTCTTCATTTATTAGTCAGGTTATTAATAGTCCAAAAGGTATATATATAAAAAAAATTAAACTCGTCTTTCCTACCTGCAAAATTTCCTTGGAAGTCTCTCATCATGTAGAAATATTTTATTAGCTTTTGAAAGTGAAATTTTACCAGTTTCTGTTATTTAGATTGCAATTAAAGTGTTAAAATTTATCAATATCTTGTTTTGTAGCGTTTCTAGAAAATAATTATTAGTACTAGATAGATGGAAGATTGATATTACATGACTAAATGGTTGTGGCTTATTTAACAAGCTATGTAGTCGATATTCAATAAAATGAGTTTGAATTAAGCCTATTGTTCACTTGCTCTGTAAAAACTGGTAAAATAATTTTCAAGTCCGTGAGGTTTTAGTGAGATTCATCTTTTGTGTCTTGGCTTCTAAAACCTAGTTCTTGAGATTTTGTTTTGTGTCGGAACATAACTTTTCTTTACTCTAATATTTCAAGTAAAAGCATACACCGCTTGAAATATAATGTTGGTTTAACAATACTCTGTTTTCACTAAAAATGTAGGACTTAAAAGTAATTTGCTTTATAAAAAATTTGAGTCTGTTCTCATGCTGTCTGTCATTACAGTATTCCTGGCATTACTAGCATTGCCTGAGACTCGAATAGCAACATGGCATTAATGGAAGGATAGAAACTGGTACATATAAAATTTCTAGAAGTTAATAGACTACAAGGTTTGTGGCCATTCAAACTTCTAGGAATTAAATAGAGTTCATCAAGTGTTTAGTCACCACACAGGCTTGCTTGCACGGTCTCAATAACATCATGAATCCAAGGGTTTTTGTTTTTTTCTCTCTCTTATAAAACACCATTATTAATGTATAACTCCATTTCAGTTTATAGTCAACTTATGGCCATTGTACTATGTTTAACTTTCAACCTATTGCCTTGGAGAATTTTATCCTCTGCAGTGAGCATAAAGGAGAGAATAGTGAATCAAATAGTGAAGAAAAAAAATCAATCTTAAATATAAGTAAAATAGAAGGTAATCTATGATTAATTTTCATTTAATCTCATCAAATAAAAATATGTAAATAAGAATCTTCTTGTTTGTGCATTTTGGGTATTTCATCTGTGCTCTGACAAATATTCAAGGCACATAAATTGCCAACTTTTAAAGAAATTAAAGGCTTGGGTTGCTTTATTATTCTTTTTACTTGTGAATCTGGAATGATTAACTATGTAGCATGACAATATTCCCTATTTAGAAGCCACAGTATCAGTTATATATTATATTTTGTTTTTAGTATCTGTATCTTATATTTTGAGAATTATTATGTTTTTTCACCTACAAAAGATAGTAATAAATTTCTCTTGCAGATGGTTAATCCAGCGTACTATGGGTTAGAGAATGCAGAGGTTGAAATGCTGAATTCTTATTTGTCTAGGTAATAGGGACCTATCTATTTCTCTTAGAGCATTTCAGCTGATTAAATTACTAAATTGATCCATGTTTTACTTTAAAAGCCATGAGCGGTTAGCTGACACAATTCCTATAATTCAAAAGTTGTTCGACCTAAAGGTATTTTGATTAATGACTTGCACATTTCAAACAATAGCATATTTAAGAAGTCAATGCTAAATGATAAAGAATTGGTGCTGCTATGATAAGAATTATAAATGTGAATAATAGTTAGTCTATTTATTTTGTGCTTTCTTCTCAGTAGTTATTTTATAAAAGAGCTTATAATGTTGATTATAATAACATCATCAGGCCTTTAAATGGACTGCATCATTTCATGGGATCTGCTCTATTACAATTTGTGATTTTCTTTCAGTTACATCTATATGAACTTTTGGCAGATTAGTGCAAACTACATTTGAAGACTTGGAAGACAGTGGGTGTATAAAGATGGATGAGGAAAATGTTGAGCCTTTGGTGTTGGGTACGATAGCATCACAATATTACCTTAGTTACATGACTGTATCAATGTTTGGGTCAAACATAGGGCCAGATACATCTCTTGAAGTAAGTACTTTACCAAACTGTTGATGTGATGTTCATTTAATTTGGATCCTTAATCTTAGAGTGTTTCCTTTGTCATAGATGTTTTTGCATATCTTATCTGGTGCTTCAGAATATGATGAACTTCCTGTGCGGCATAATGAGGTACATGCCCTTTAGAGATTGAAGAAAGATATATATTGTTATAATGTCATTTCCATTTATGATTTGATAGTTATTGTTGTGCACCAACCTATTCGTAGGAAATGTATCTGTTATGATTTGTATATATGATACTTGCTATTGTTTGGTGAGAAAATACTTGTTTGTGGTAATCTGTAAATTGTTCCTGTGCTACAGGAAAATTACAATGAAGCATTATCCGGAAGAGTTCGATATATGGTGGATAAGAATGCCTTGGATGACCCACATGTTAAAGCAAATCTATTATTTCAAGTAAGACTTCCCATTGCCTACTACCTATGTATTTGTAATGATTTTCTTTTCTTGATAATCCACTTTTTTGTTAAAATAACACCTTGTTTCTGGTTTCCAGGCACACTTTTCCCAATTAGAGTTACCAATCAGTGACTATGTAACTGATTTAAAATCAGTGTTGGACCAAAGTATTCGCATCATCCAGGCAATGATAGATATATGTGCTAACAGTGGATGGCTTTCAGCCTCAGTTACTTGCATGCATCTTATGCAAATGGTCATGCAGGTATTTCTCTGCTCCTTTTTACCCAGTATTCTATACTAGAAATGAAGGATTTAACAAGCAAATGGAGAAGCTAATCGATGGTTTCAAGATGTGCCGTGCACATCTGACTTCTGATCTAGCAAGTGACAAGTATAAAAATCAAATATATTTTATTTAAGCTTATCAACTAAATATTTATAGTATTGCATTTATGTAAAATTATAAAAGCTATGCTAGAATATAAAGGATTAGCAAAGATTGTACAAGTGAAAAAAAACGAAGCTGAAGAATGAATATAAGAACGAGTAAAAAGACTGTACCCTCTGTTTCTCTTTGGTGGAAGGGAAGATATATTTTATTTTTTCTGAGACACCATGCACACACAAAGAGAGAGCTAAGCTAGTAAGCAACAGACATGACTTGCATAAGGTCATGCACGTGGCAACTAGAGAGCAGAAAAGGTGTGAAGATGGATGGAAAGCAAAAATAATGGTGTATGTAGATTCTCTTAGCGGCGGCATTATTCTGCCAACAATTCTAGGAACAGATGTGCAAAAATCATTTGTTTCTTTCATCCCTGCCATTGCTGTTTATGATTCTTCTTAACATGGTGTGATGAATTGAAAACATTGCTTTCCACTTCTTCTTTTTCACACTTGTGCTTTTCCCAGGGCTTATGGTTCGATAAGGATTCTTCGTTACAGATGTTGTCATGCATGAATGAAGATCTTCTGCAGTCACTAAGAAAAAGAGGAATATCTACAGTTCAACAACTATTGGATCTTCCTGGGGCAACTTTGCAGGCCATGATTGGAAATTTTCCCTGCTTCAAGATTTTTTCAGGTTAGTAATGTTTTTGTAACCTTTTGATGTGTGGAAAACACACAAACAGGTACACATGCCCTTTTGGAGATCGGGTCCATTGCCAAATCACATTTCTCCACATGCCTTACTATTGGCAAACTCTACAACGGGTTGTTTGTGCATGGAGGGCTTAAGGATACAAGCCTTCTTGACTATAGATTTATCAGTATGGCTGTACAGCAACCATCCAATCCACTATGCATTTCTGAGAATGTGATTAATCTCACTTTAGCAGAGGTTAAGTGGCTAACTTAGATGTCCACCAATCCACTACAAAAAATTTTTTACCTGAGGATGATTTCTAGGGCTATTTCGTGTGTTCATGATGACAAATGGGAAGATTACAGTTGCCATGATGATAGATAAGAAGATTGCTGTTGCAGAGTGCTCGTCCCTTGCAACTATCCCCGGCTTTCTTAGAGTGTTAAAATTAGTTTTGATTGATATGTTTTTTCATGCATGATGAGAAGTTCATATGCTGATAAAAAAAATCTAAAAGAAGAAAAAAGAGACATTCATACATGGGCAGCATAAGTTTATTGGTGCTTATTTATCATAGACGATTAGGAATGGGCATGTTTAGGTCAGAGATGAGGTTATTGAGCCTGGAACTTGTTGGACATTCCTTGCATGTGTCACCTGATAGGAAGGCCACCGTATATCTGTAGAGTGGATATTGGACAGACACGGCATAATGTGAGCAAATTAATGTTGAAAGTTACTTGGAGAAGTTAGACCTTAAATAAATACATATATGGTTTGAATTTCTTAATTATGCATCAGTCAAAATTTTGTCTGACTGTCAACATTATGTATGCAACTATCCATTTTATTCAACCTTTATATTCTGTATTTTAGGATCTGCAGAACTTCCCCTGCATTCGAATGAAGTTAAAAGTTGAGAAAAAGGACATTGATGGCAGGAAATCTCTCGCTCTGAAAATAAAATTAGAGAAGACAAATCGCAAGCAAAATAGATCAAGGGCTTTCACTCCCCGATTCCCTAAGGTACATGGTTTCCCTCTTTTCTGTTCATTAGAAGGTAGAACAGGCTAAGCTTGGTTTTGTTTTTGCAGCTGAAAGATGAAGCATGGTGGCTAGTTCTTGGTAACACATCCACTTTTGCACTATATGCTTTGAAGAGAGTTTCTTTCTCAGATCACTTGGTGACCCACATGGAGTTGCCATCAACGTTAACTTCAGTGCAGGTTAATTTGCCTTTCTTTAACGTCATGTGTTTTACTCAATATGTATGTGATTGACATTTTTTATTGTATGTTGGGAGCCTTAATTTAAAGTCATGGTTTTCACTCCTCATGTATGTAATTGCATTTTTTTTTATTATTATTGGGATCTTTCTTTTTTTTGCTTTCGTCTCAGGAACTTGTTTTTTTTTTTAAAAAAAAAACAAGGTTGGATTTATACCGTTGAAAGAAAAACTTAATACTTTATCCACGCCCTTTATTTATGGTGATTTGCATCATTCAACCCTGATTGGCCAAGACCGGTTCCAAGTATCATTCTTTACGATATACCTCAATGATTATGCTGAAAATATTTCCGTAGTGAGTTTGTGTGGAAGTAGTTCCATGCTATGTCAGTGTGTTGTTTGGAAAATAACCCATGTGAGCTTGAATATTCTTATTTTTCTTTCTGTGAATTCACTGGATATGCTGCCTTCTCAGGGGATGAAATTGATGCTGGTTTCAGATTGTTACGTTGGTTTTGAGCAAGAACATTCCGTTGAAGAACTTGTCAAATCTCAACTAACAGAAGCAAGTGATTGAATTAGAATTCTCTATCCAGTACATTTCGCACCAATATTTGTGGCAGTGCGCTCTACACTGCATCCCTCCTTCAAAGCAAACTCCAGGAATTTATTTATAGATCTGGTGTGTACAGAAAGTTGTTGTCGGCACTAATGTTCCATTTTTTTTTAAAAAAAAAGAGTTATTTATTTTAGTTTTATTTGATTTTCAATTCAATTTTCATTATGTTGTTGGTATAATACGAAAAGGTGGAAGAAGAAAAAAAGGATAAGAGAAGAAAATGAAAACAGCGATTAAAAAGTAGGGAGAAAAGGAGAAAATGAAATAGAAAATGAAAGTAAACATGATAATCCTATATGATAGTATATAGGTGCCTGGTTTATTATACAATGATAGACAATTTGATAGGTACATGTAAAGGCCGAGCCTTGTAAGTTCAAAATCTTCATGATAAGGAATGGCACAAATAATAGACATCACAAAAGTTAACTAAGCTTGACGAGGGTGATAGTTTTGCTAAAATCATCAATAGATCATATAATAATCTTTTTATTTTGGATTGATTTTTCTTGTACAAATAGCAAGTAGAATATGAGATTGTGATGATAGGCCTAGAAATACTAGTAGAATTAGGGGTAGGGGATTATTACTTATAATGTTGGAGAATGTGTAAACACTCGCACTTTAATTTTATACCCTTTTAACAAAACATTATGGATGATCTATATTCTTTTTTTTACAATTCAATTTTATCTTTGAATTATTATATTAGACAATTTGATTATAATTTAAGTCAATTGCTTCTTATTTTTTAGTCAAGTGTGGAGTTGGAATAATATGGACCAAAATAAAAAAGACGCATGATTCCGTTGGTAGAGAGAAAAAAATTGTTGACATAGATTAAGGACACAAAATGATTGATGTTTACATCAAACAATTTCATTTTATGATTATTTGTATGAATAGTAAGTTTTTAAGAAGATCAAAGATATAAACTTAATTTCAGTACTAAAAAATAATTGATTTAACATTGCGTTTCAAAACTGTTTTTGAAAAAAAATGATTTTTTTTTATTTAAATTAAAAAAAATAGTGTTTTTAGATCATTTTAACTGCTGATATCAAAAATATATATTTTTCAAATAAATAAATAATTATTTTAATATATTTTTAAACAAATAACACTCTAAAACATAACCTTAATCACAACTCTAAATAGGGGTGAGTAAAAAAACCGATCATTCGATTAAATCGGAAAAAAAATAACCAAAAAAATAGAATCGATAAAAAAATCAATTAAACCGATTATAAATCTTTGAAAAATATCTGGTTTGGTTCGGTATCAGTTTTGTAAAACAAAAATTGAATAAACCGAACCAAACCAATTCAGTTAACAAACGTACTATAAATATAACCCCCCCTTGTGACTGCTTCCCCTTCCTGGCACATCCCCATTCTCGGCCTCTCCCTCCCTCCCTCTGCAACTTCTGCTAGTTCGTTGACCTCCCCTTTTCTTGTTGCCATTTCCTTATTTCCTTGTTACCAGTAAATCTAGAGCCTTGCCTTGTAATTGGATGCTTCTTTATTATAGTAATTTGGGCACTCTAGCTGTGGTTTGTTTTCATTGTTTTTATTTAGAAAGGTACAATTGCACAAAATACATGCTTGTTGTTGGTCTCTATGCTTGTCGATATAGGCTTGGATAGCATAAATGACTTTGTGAAGACAATTGACAGAAATCACTTGCTGGAAGCTGGTTTAGAAGGATTTTATGGACCGATATTCTCTTAGAAAACCACCGAAAAACAAATTATGTTTCCCCAATTTTTTAATCATAAAAACCAGACCGAATAAAAAACGGCCAGTTTTTACTAGGTTCGGTTCAGTTTTGTTTTAAAAAAAATTATAATTTTCGGTTTGATTGTTTGTTTATAAAAACCGAACCAAACTTGAAATAATCAACTCTAACTCCAACTACAAATAGACATTTAATTAGGTCATCAAACTAAGAGGGAAAAAAGTAAATAGTCGTGTTAGGTAGATTGTCATCTAAAAAAACAAAAACAAAAATGATAGTCGTACGTTTACTAGGCGTTCCTAAAAAACAAAAAAACATTGAAATATATTTTTTATACGATGGATTATTTCAGAAGTTATTCCAGGTTTGGTTGCCAACTAATAATTAGTGGTTCAATATTATTTTGTTTGTAACAACACTTTTAGACAATTAGTGTTTGTTTGGGAATATAATAAAGATTGTTTTTTATTTAAAAATATATTAAAATAGTATTTTTTATTTTAAAAACTAATTTTAATATTAGCACAACAAAATAATCTAATAACAATAAATAAATAATTTAAAATAATAAATAGATTTTTGTTTTTGAAAAAATACTATTAAACAACAGTGTCAAACTATAAGTCAAGCATAAATGAATTAATATTTTTGATTTTCTTTTGTAATTTATTTTATGAGCTGCTCTCACTTTAAGCTCAAGGTAATAACTCGTTTTCTGAGCGCACTCGTTTAGGGTTTTCTGAATACATATAATGGTCAAGGAGGAACATGTGATTTAATAGTAGAAATTTTATTTATCATGACTCAATAGGGATTCGAGTTGAAAATATACTAACCATGAGCCGACAATTCTCCCAAATGTGATTTTGGGTTTGGTGAAGATGAAGGAGTGTTTGCTAATTCAACTTTAATTTTTAATTCAGGGAATTAAGTTTGGGTTTGGTGTTCGCTAGCTATTGATCGAGTGTTTGATTACTAATTATTGTGTTTCCCCTAATGTGATTTTAGTCAAATTTTCAAATGCTCATAAGATAATTTGCAATTAATTTTGAATTTTTTAATATTATATTTACTCTCCATTATTTAATATTTAGAATTGTGACTAGAAAATCTTTCAGTATTAAATAATGTTTTATTCTATAAAATAAAAAAATTTATTTAATATATAAATTGCATATGAACAAGTCTAAAATAAAAAAATATTTTCATAAATATTAAAAAAAAGACATGATTAACATATTTAAAACATAAAAAAATTCAGGAAAAAATAGTTTTTATTTAGCATGCATATTGGATTAAATAACCAGTTTATTAAAATCATAATCATGAGAACTTGATCTACATTTTAAAAAAAAATCAAAAACCATTTTATTTCTATAAATACACAAGATTATGAACCTTATTAATAAGTTTAATTTCACTTACATATAATTTTTATTAATATTTATACATGATATTTCATCGATACTTAATCCACACACACACACAAAATTCTTTGTTGTTTATTGAATTTCATTCCAATATATCTGACCATATCACAATATGCATTTAATTGATTAAATTTTTAAATTTATTTAATAATCTCAATCTCATCTTATTCAACATTTTGATTAAAATTTTGGTTTAATCAAGAAACCAATGTTTTTTTTTCAAAGTTTCTAAAGGAAACTTTAACTACCATTAACCTAAAACTTATAACTCTTCGCATCCTCCCAAATTACTATTTTATCATATTAATATCTTTTAACACCAAATGCATAGAACCATCATTTAAGTAACAATTCACCATACTAAAATATTAACAACTCTATTTTACACATTCCAAAACATTCACACAACATTAGATTTACAATTATTAACCAAGATTTCTATCGAATTACAATCTTTGCGGAACAATCAAAATGATGTTATTTTATTGTGGATCAAATTCACAATTGATTGGATATCTAGATGCAAGTTATCTCTCTAATCCCTACAAAGAGAGATCACAAACATGTTATTTATTTACCTATAGCGTTATTGCAATTTCTTGAAAATTTGTCCAACAAATATTGATGACTACTTCATCAAATCATTCAAAAATTATCGTGATACATGAAGCAAGTCGAGAATGTATATAGATAAAGTCAATTATCCTACAGATAAAAAAATAGAGTTAATAATCATTAAAAATTAGCTCCACAATATTATTTAAAGATAATGCTATTTGCATCATTCAACTCAGATAAAAGTTATATAAAAAAATATTTTAGCTGCTCAAGATGACTATCCTATTTTTTTTGTTATTTCTCAGTGAAGAGTTGTCGCTTATAAAATGCCCTCAAAATATAAATGTAGTTTATTATAAGTGAGTAATTCAGATACGAATCCAAATACCTAAACTGTAGGTGTGAAAAGATAAATGATTTGGAGATTTGAGGTTGAAATCTCTATCCAACCAGCGAGCTATATAGCTACCTCTCTCCTGCGTCTCTCTCTCTCTCTCTCTCTCTCTCTAGATGCCATTCAGGCCAGGACAAGCATAGCCGTGATTGTAGCCGTTTGAACCAACCCTATTTTCTGTTGAGTTTACAATTGGCAGAACACACTTCTTTATAGAAAACTGGAATTCACACCTTTATTCATAGTAATAAGACCCATTTATAGGATCCTAGACATCATACATGAACCACTAATTGATTGCTAACAAACAATTAACTGCAATCAACTGACTACTAACTAATTAGCAACTCTAATAATAAACATCTTTAATTTGACTTATAACAGAACTTCTAACAAACAATAAAAGACACCCTAACAAACCCTCCCTTAAACTGAATTGCTACTTGTAATCAGTTTATTCAACTCGTATCACACCCATACCAAGCCGTTCTCTCAGTTTCACAAATGAATCAAGCTTCAATGGTTTAGTAATAATGTCAGCTAGTTGTTCCTGTGAGCAGCAGTACTTGAGTTCCACCACTCTATTTTTTGACAAATCTTGTAAAAAATGATATCTGACAACTATATGCTTACTCCTTCCATGCATAACTGGATTCTTTGAAAGTTTGATTGTTGAGCAATTGTCATAATAGATCTCACATCCTTTTTGATTCTAGCTGAGATGACTAAAAATTATTTGCACCCAGATAGCCTGACAAACACATATTGCACCCGAAATAAATTCAGCTTCAGTAGTTGACAATGTAACCACTGCTTGTTTCTTTGAACACCACGACACAGCTCCAGAGCTCATCATGAACACATATCCAGAAGTACTTCTTCTGTCATCCAAGTCACCTGCATAGTCACTGTCAGAATATGCTACCACTTTATCAGCTTCTCCTCTTTTCTTGTAGCAAATTCCCAAATCTGTGGTGCCTTTGAGATACCTCAAAATTCTCTTGACAACCATCATATGCATTTCAGTTGGTTTCTCCATATATCTACTCACTAGACTCATTACATACATCAAGTCAGGCATTGAGACAATTAAGTACATTAAGCTTCCAATTATCTACTTATATTGAGTAGAATCAACTTTTGTTCCCCCTTCATCCTTGATTAGTTTAAACCCTGGCACCATGGGAGTTTTTGTAGCATTGCTATTTTCCATACCAAACTTCTGCAGTATTTCTTAAGCATATTTCTTTTGATGAATGTAGATACCTTCATCATTTTGAATCACCTCTACTCCTAAGAAGAACTTCATCCTTCCCAAGTTTGTCATATCAAATTCATTCTGCATTGACCATTTGAATTCATCAAACATTCCTTTATCATTACCTTGTGAATATCAAATCATCCACATAAATGCTCATAATCAATAATCTTCCTCCTTCCTCAATTTTAGTGAACAAAGTATGTTCACTTGGGCATTTCACAAACCCCTCCTTGAGAAAATATGCATCAATTCTGCTATACCAGGCCCGTGGGGCTTGTTTCAAGCCATATAAAGCCTTTTTCAGCTTAAGTACCTTTTCTTCTTCTCCTTTCTGCACATACCCCTTTAGGTTGTTCTATGTAGACATCTTCTTCTAATTCACCATGTAAAAATGCACTTTTTTTACATCTAATTGATGAACATACCAGCTATGTTAGGCTGCTAGAGCCAAGATCATCTGAATGGTGTCCCATCTTGCCACATGAGCAAATACCTCCTTATAATCAATCCCATGTTGTTGAGCATATCCCAAGGCAACTAATCTGGCCTTGTACTTATCCACCTCTCCTTTTTCATTCAATTTTGTTTTGTATATCCATTTCACCCCAATTGCTCTTGCTCCTTTAGGCAGACTGGTTAGATTCCATGTGTTGTTTTTATTTATAGCTTGAATTTCACAATCCATGGCATGTTTCCATTTTGAACCTTTTACAGCTTCCTCATAGGTACTTGGATCCCCTGTTTCAGTATATAAAACCAAGTTTTGCACCTCATCATCTTCAGACAGTTCTTCTCTTGTTATATGGTCACTCATCCATGCAGGTTTTCTGCATATTCTTTTGCCTGTAGCTGCTGCACTATTCTCATCAATATCATCAGATGACTCCTGCATATTCTTCTGCCTGTAGCTGCTGCACTACTCTCAGCAATATCATCAGATGAACTCCTGCATATTCTTCTGCCTTTAGCTGCTGCACCACTCTCAGCAATATCATCAGATGAACTCCCTTGTGTTCTTCTTGTAGCTGCTGCACTACTCTCAGTTATATCAGGTGGGATCACATTATTTTCTGATTCAGTTGACTCCTCCCTAGGACTATCAACTATTTCTTCCTCAGTTTCTTCAGGTTCTTCATCACTTTCATTGTCCCCCCAGCTCAAATCACTCCCATTTACATCTGATTCTTCTTTGTACCATTTCCAACTTTCATTTTCTGCAAAAACTACATCCCGACTGACTATAACTTTCTTGGTGACTGGATTATATATCTTGTATGCCTTAGATTCACTACTGATTCCCAGATGCACATATATCACACTATTCTCATCAAGTTTTTTTCTTTTCTAATCAGGGATATGTACATATCTAACACACCCAAACACCTTAAAGTGTTCTACAGAAGGTATGTGATTACTCCAAGCTTCTTCTGGAGTCTTGTCTTTTACAGCAATAGTAGGGCTCCGATTCATTAAATATACTGTCCAATTAACAGCTTCCGGCCAAAACTCCTTTGGAACCCCTTTCCCAATCATCATACTTCTTGCCAAGTTCATAATGGTTCTATTTTTTCTCTCCGCAACCCCATTTTGCTGAGGGGTATATGCAGTAGTGAGCTGTCTTTTTATCCCACTTGTCTTGCAAAACTCATTAAAATTCTCAGAATTAAATTACCCACCCCTATATGTCCTTAGGCAGCATATATTTCTCTCAATCTCCTTCTCTACTAACAGTTTGAAATACTTGAACAATGTCAGTGCTTTAGACTTTTCAATCAAAAAATACACCCAAGTCTTTCTTGTGAGATCATCTATAAAGGTAATCAAATACCTTTTTCCATTATTTGATTCAGGAGCTACTGGACCACAAACATCAATATGAACTAATTGCAATTTATCCGAGGCTCTCCACTGACCTTGCTTGGGAAACCAGTCCCTATGTTGTTTTCCTATTAGGCAACCCTCACACAATTTTGTTGGACCCTTAAGAAGAGGCAGACCCCTCACCATTTTCTTATAGTGTAAAGTCCTAAGTCCCTTGTAGCTCAAATGACCCATACGATAATGCCACAAATGTGTTTCATCTTAAATGGTATTTTGAAAACATGTATGTTCTTCGGTATTGATAGAAGCTAGCAACACAAACATTATGTTTGCAGACATATTGCTTTTCATAATAAGACCTCTAGATGGATGAAACAATTTACACACATTATTTTGTATCAATATTGCCAATCCCCTCTCCTGCAACTGTCCAATGCTCAGCAGATTGTTCTTTAATTCAGGTATATAATATACTTGTGTAATTACTTGTATTGTACCCTCTACTTCCATCCTAACACTCCCTCTGCCCATAACTATCATTCTGGAATTATTACCTAACTTCACAATCTATCTAAACTCTTCATCTAAACTGATGAACCACATTTTATTCCCAGTCATATGGTTACTATAGCCAGAATCTAAAAACCATACCTCATCCTGTTTTGCATGATGAAGCTCAACATGTTCCATAAGAAGCATCTCTTCTTCTTCTCCAATTCTGCATAGTTAGCTCCTTTTGTCTATTCTGGGCACTCATACTGGAAATGCCCTAGTTTATGGCATTTGTAACACTCAATTATTTCTTTGTTGAGCAGTTGTCTCCTTCCTCTTGCTCTGCCTCGAAATCCTCTTCGAGAACTTCTAAATGAACTTCTTCCTCTTCCCCTCATTGCTGTCTCATCATATACAATTTTCAGAGCTTGATCTTCTTCTTTGTGTTCCTGCATCCTCTGCTCATGCACTAGTAAGCTGTCGTGAAGTTCATCAATACTCAAGGTGTCGAGATCGTTTGATTCCTCTATAGAGCACACAATATAGTTAAATTTAGAAGTCAAAGACCTCAGAATTTTTCCAACTACTGTGCTTTGTTGTATCTTTTCTCCATCAACCTTCATCTTGTTCACTACTGTCAGAGTTCTTGACAAGTATCTGTCAATCCTCTGTCCTTCTTTCATGCTCAGTGTTTCAAACTCTTTCCTCAGTGCCTGTAATTGTGCCCTTCGAACTTTTGTTGAGCCTTGGTATTTCTGCCTCATAGAGTCCCAAATTGTTTTTGCTGTGCCCTTGTCAAGAATAGTCTCCAAGATTTCTCTGTCAATGGCTTGGAACAAGAAGTTCTTGATTCTCAAATCCTTTAGCACAACTTCTTCCACAGTTTTCTTTTGTCCTTCACTGACAGTTGGGCCTCGCACTAGAATTCCTTCTTCAACTAAACTCCATATTTCCTTACTTTTTAGGAAATTTTCCATCATCATGGACCAATGATTGTAGTATCCATCGAATTTGGGGATGGATGCTTGCACGAACTGTTCCTTGTGAGACATTTTCACAATAATCTTTCACGCACTCACTCTTTGTGTTTTACTCACTCTCTATTTCTCTCTCACAATCTCTTAGTGTTTCTCTGTAACACCCTCAAATTATAATATCATGAATTCTCCCAACATTTCTTTACCAATGTCAAGTGTTGGGTAATATGTCTAAATTAGGGGATTTTTTTTTGAAATTTTGGCAGAGTTTCCTCTATTTTTGTTGATACCAAGTTATTGACAACACTTCTATTATATGTCATTACGACTTCCATCTTGATCCAATCATCCTGGATCACATTCCATTCATCAAACAATAACTCAATATTCATTCTTATCAATATATGCAAGTCTCATAATATCAATTAGTAAATTAACATAAATGTACTACCAAAACAACTCAAAAGATAAACAAATTCATCATTATATGTAATAAATGCTAACTAACTATATATAAACCTTTAAACTACATAAATACAACATTAAGATTAATAGTCATAATATATTTATAATAAATCTTATCTTATCATTTTGAAAATGATTTGGTCATACTAACAACTATACATATATATAATACATCCACTACATGTTACACCTTCTATTTAAGTTTTACAACACAAAAGGATTTACACTCAAAGTAACGACATGAATATTACATTCCAAAATAGTAATTCAAAAACAGGAGTATTCCTATATCTAACGATCTGCATCACCTCGCGATGTACCTGTTTCAACAATAACAATATTAAGTTACTTATTCACTATATTATTCTAATATTAATTAATTACTCTTAACCTTTGAAATTTAATACTTTTACTTCAATCTAACTTAATCCCTTAATTTACATAATCTTTTCAAAATTTACAAATCCAGCTAACTCATCTTAATAAATCTAGCACTTTCATATAATTACTCAGAAATTTGGTTTGCTTCCCCAGCCACCAATAGATCCAAGTACTTTCCATTCGAATTACCCATCATCCGAGCTAACCTCTTTTTGTTAGCTAATCAATCCTGTAATTCCATTTGAATTTCCCAAAGATCCTGGCTAACCTCTTTTATTAGCTAATCAATCCTGTAATTCCATTTGAATTACCCAAAGATCCCGACTAACCTCTTTTATTAGCTAATCAATCCGGTAATTCCATTTGAATTACCCCCATATCCGGTTAACCTCTTTGTTAACCAACAAAACCGATAATTTAATAAAATTTACCGTAATCCACATAATCATAACTCAATTTATTCATTTGCTCCATTCGTTTAATATCAATTAAATGAGCAACATAGATTATTAGAGAAACTAAAAATTATAAAATAAGGTGACTGAATCACCTACCTTTCTGCTGGGATGACCCAGCTCCTCCTCGCTCGATAACTAGCTCTGGACACAACTCCCTGAAATCAATCAAGTGTCATTATATCATTAGTCCATCAATATTTTTTCTTATGTGCGAAACACAAAGCACGTAATATTTTTATTTGTAATTTGTTCTAATAAAAATTCATTCTCAAATATAACATCATTATTTTACATACAACCTCATATTTAACTCAAGTTACTTCTTTGCTTACTCTATGTTCATAATTCCTCCATCAAATAATTCTTCTATTCTTTATACCCTCACATCATATTATTCATTTTATCTAAATACTATATTCAAACATAATCTAGACATCTTGTCTTCATATTTTCTTTTAACTAGTTTATTTCTCTTTTAATTTGAATTTACTTATTATTATTATTATTATTATTATTATTATTATTATTATTATTATTATTATTTTTCTCAATTTAAATGCTATCTCTTCATTTAGTCTTTCTTACATTTTTCAATTATCATGATTAAACATGGTTTGTTTCTAAACATTAACATCAAAACTCATTCTCCCACTTTTTTTTTCCTTCATTTGGCCAAATGTGGTGTTTCTTTTTTCCTCCTCCAAATTTTTTTCTTCATTTACTTGTTATTTCAACTTATTTTCATTCTATTCCACTTCAATTTCATCATTTTTCCTTCCCCTCCTATTTCCCCCAAATTCACATAAGAACCCTAAGTTCAAAAAATCTAGGATTTAAGGGAAACTAAGGTAAAATTCCATGAAATTACTTCCCAACTTAATCAAATAAGCTTAAGAACACATCTATATCAAACATGAAATCTAAACTTCTCATGCTTACCTATTGCTTTTTCTTCCAATTTCTCTTCTCTTCCAAAGGTTAGCTGAATTTCCCTTTCTCAAATCCTCCTTCCTTCACTTGCTTTTAGTGCTTTTATAGGTTGAACTTGCAAGCTTATAAATGTATTTTTCTCAATTTCTTGTGTTTTTTCCTAACTTTTCTCTCTTTCTCTCACGTTTGCCCTGTTTCTCTTCACTTTTTTTTTTTTTTGTTTCTGCCCATTCGGCAGTAATTAGAAGAGAAGGAGAGCATATATTAAACAAACTTATATCTCAATAAAAAAGTTGGTGCAGAGTTTTTTATGTTTCACAGTGCTCCATGGAAAACGAAATACCCTGTCTTGCAACAACGGAAACCACAACTGAAGAAGCTGATCAACTAACACGATCAAGCAAGAAAGTCAAAATCGGAGATACTAATGTACCAGAAGGATCGAAAGGGGGACAGAGCTACATTGACTCCCTCATGGGAGATTCCTTTGCAGAAACAGCAGTTGAAGAAGACAACATTGACACTGAAGGATTTTCAGAGGATGATGAGGATGAGTGTGACGATGATGATTGTCCAGTAATCAAGCTCTCTGCTGAAGAGAAAAAACGTATTAGAGCACCATGGAAACAGACACTTATCATAAAACTCATGGGACGCAGAGTGGGTTACATGTTTCTTATTCAACGGCTAAAATCTATGTGGAAGCTGAGAGGTGATTTTACGCTAACAGACCTGGGGAATGAATTTTATTTGGCAAAATTTGCATCAACAGAGGATAGAGCTCATGTGTTATTTGAGGGACCATGGATGGTGGCTGACCATTATTTAACTGTCCGAACATGGCATCCAAATTTTGTCCCGAATGAAGCATCCATAGACAAAGTAGCAGTGTGGGTTAGACTGCCAGATTTATCAATGGAATATTATGACACTGCAGTGTTATGGAAAATAGGCAACAAAATTGGAAGAACCCTAAAAGTAGACAGAGCTACTGCCGTGGGAATGAGAGGGAATTTTGCAAGGCTTTGTGTGGAGGTTGATCTCACAAAACCATTGTTAGCAAAATTCAAACTAAGACGACGAGTTCGTCGCATAATGTATGAAGGACTACACTTAGTTTGTTTTCATTGTGGACAATATGGCCATAAACAAGAATTTTGCCCGAGTGAGAAGCTTGAAAATCAGACAAATGAGGAGATAACAAGTGAGATGGACTTGCCTGGGGGTCCTGTAGTTCTTCCTGCCAGACCAGAAATAATGGAATCTTTTGGAAATTGGATGATAGCTGAACGGAAACCTCGCCGGCCGATAAAGAGGACATTGGCTCCGGTTAACAAAGAAAATGGAAAGAACGGGATTCAAGCCGTGATTCTAGGTGACTCATCAAGAGCATTGAAGGAGAATACCTTAAATGTCTCAGCCCGTTATGATGCATTGGTGAAGCTAAATGAGGAAAGTGACCGTTTGGGAACGGCTGAAGAAAAGAAGGAAAAGGAAACTGATGAAATAAAGGAGACGATGAGCGGACTAAATGCAGGAAAGGGGAGGCTAATGGGCCTAAAGAAGAACGGGTCGACCAGCGGCCCAAGAAGAGAAATTGGGGGCCGAGTTGCGGGGGAGAGTCAGATTGAGGGACAAAGAGAACGGGCTAGAAGCCCACGGGCTGAGGTGGAGATAACCAGAGGACAGGAGAGGCGGGCTGAAATAGTTAAGTCCATGGCTAGCCCACGGGCTGGTGTAGAAAGCAGCAGAGGGCAGGAGAGCCGGGCTGAGGGGTTAAATTCCATTCAATGGAAAAAAAACAAATTTCCAGTTAACAGAAGCAAAGGAAAAGAAAAGGTTGGAGGCGAGGTGAAGGAAGATGAGATGATCAGAACCATGCATAACGTGACAGTGGCGAGACAAAATGATACCGAAGCTGATACAATTCATAAGAAGACATTCATGCACAATATGAATGGAGAAGAAATAATTCCACCAAATCATCGGCAGGTGGAGACTAACCTGCGACCAGACCCCCCGGATGAAGCTACATGGATGGAAGAAGGAAATGTGGTGATGGTAGATGATGATATGGAAGAAAGACAGGACACACCGGAAGGTGAGAATTTGATGGAAGAAGGAGATGCCATGGAGGCATTCTCATGCTGAAAATGGGACTCGTATGAGGGGTAAGTCTACTACAAACATTTTATGATGAATTTCTTATTTTGGAATTGTAGAGGGGCTGGAAATAATGGATTTTGTGAGGTTATTCATGATATGAGGAGACTTTATCATTGTGATATTTTGGCGGTTGTAGAACCGAGAATTAGTGGGCATAAGGTGAACAAAATTGTTGAGAAATTAAATTTTGATTCAAATTTTAGGGTGGAGGCTAATGGGAGGTCAGGAGGTTTATGGTTGATGTGGAATAAGTTGAATATTAATATAAAAATTTTGAAGTCATCTAGACATTTTATTCATGGCATTGTGAAAGAAGGGGAGAGAGATTCATGGCTTTTTACAGTAGTGTATGCTAATCCCAATAATGAATTGAAGAAGCAATGTTTTGAGGAAGTGGCGCAATTGGCTAGGAGTATTAGAATGCCGTGGATGGTAATAGGAGATTTTAATGAAATTTTGATGGCCTCGGAAAAGGTTGGGGGAGCTGGAGTCGATAATCAGAGAATATACCGGTTTACAAAATGGGTTCAGGATTGTCAATTGATAGATCTGGGTAGTAAGGGTCCTAAATTCACTTGGAGAGGGGGAGTGAGAAATGGCTATGGTAGAGTCTATGAAAGGTTAGATAGATGTTTCAGCAATGATCAATGGAGACAAGTGTATCAGGAGGCGAATGTTCTAGTCCTTCCAAGGGTTAGATCGGATCATCATCCTATTCTTGTCGAGGTGGAAGAGATAAGAGGTAGGGGCCGGAGAGTAGAAAGACCTTTTCGTTTTGAGGCAGCTTGGTTGCAACATAAAGATTTTGGGGAGTTACTGAGAAATAATTGGGAGGGAGAGGTAGAGGTGCCAAGGGCTTTGGAGAGTTTGTCATCTCAGTTACAGAAATGGAATAAGAATGTTTATGGCAATATTTTCCAGAGGAAAAGAAAGGTTTTGGCTAGAATTGGAGGAATCCAAAAAATTATTGCTTGGAGGGGAAATCCATTTTTATACCAGCTAGAGGAGGAGCTAGCTGACCCGAGTATAGACAGATTCTTCATCAGGAGGAAATTCACTGGTACCAGAAGTCCCGATGCCAATGGATAAAGTTTGGAGATAGGAACACTTCCTATTTCCACACAAAAACTATTATTAGGAGGCAAAAAAACAAAATAAAGGCTCTAAAAAATGAGCAGAATATTTGGGTGTGGGAGGAGGATAGATTAAAAAATATGGCCAGGGAGTATTTTCAGAAATTATTTCAGATAGATAATGAGGATGTTCATGAAGATTATCTATTGGAGGGACAGTTTCCTATTATTGACTCCAGGTATATGGATCAGCTAGTAACTCCAGTTCTTGATGAGGAAATTAGAGGTGCTATCTTCGAGATGAAATCTTATAAGGCTCCGGGTCCAGATGGATATCAGCCTATTTTCTACCAATCGCATGATGGCGGTGGTTGGTCGATCCGTTTGCGAGTACATAAGGGAGGTGTTTACAGGAAATATGGATATTTCTCCAATTAACCATTCTCATCTGGTTCTGATTCCTAAAATTCCAGTGCCTGAGTATATTCACCAGTTTAGACCAATTGGGTTATGCAATGTGATCTTTAAGGTGATTACTAAAGTGATAGTGGGAAGATTGAAAAGTTTGATGCCGCAGCTGATTAGTGAAGTGCAGAGTAGTTTTGTCCCCGGAAGACATATCACAGATAATATTATTGTTGCGCAGGAGATTATTCACTCAATGCGTAAAATGAAAGGCAAGATGGGTTATATGGCCATTAAAGTGGATCTTGAAAAGGCGTATGATCGGTTAAGCTGGAAATTTATTAGGGATACTCTGACGGATGCTAGAATTCCTAGTGACCTTATAAGAATTATCATGCTCTGTATTGAAACTCCATCTCTTAGTGTCTTATGGAATGGTGGGGCCACCCAGAAATTTTTCCCTAGCAGAGGTATAAGGCAAGGAGACCCTTTATCTCCTTATATTTTTGTGTTATGTTTGGAAAGATTGTCTCAGATGATAAATCGGAGAGTGGAGGAGAATAGTTGGAAGCCCTTTAGGGTGCGCAGAAATGGGTTGAAGATCTCTCACTTGTGTTTTGCAGATGATATGCTTTTGTTTACAGAGGCAAGCATGGAACAAATAGAGAGAGTCACTCAATGTCTTGATATTTTTTGTTCAGCTTCGGGTCAGAAAGTTAGTGCTGCAAAGACACGAATTTTCTTTTCCAAGAATGTTTCAGACTCATTGGCGAATAATATCCATAGGAGAAGTGGGTTCCAAGTCACAAGAGATTTGGGGAGACATCTTGGGGTGCCTTTACTCCATCAAAGAGTTACGAAACAGACATATAACTACTTAATAGAGAATTTACAAAAGAGATTGGCAGGATGGAAAGCAAACAATCTATCCTTGGCAGGAAAAATCACTCTATGTAAAGCTGTTCTCACTACTATTCCGTTATACCCCATGCAAGCTGCAGTTATTCCTAAGCATACTTGCAAGGAGATAGAGAAAATATGCAGAAGATTCATCTGGGGGCAGAATGAAGGAAAAGACAAAATTCATCTTGTAAATTGGAAAACAATGTGTCAGCCAAAGGAGGAAGGGGGAATGGGTTTGAGGAAAATGAAGCAGATGAATAAAGCTTTTATAATGAAATTGGCATGGGGTTTACTTCAGGAAAAGAGTCTTTGGGTGAAATTCTTAAAAGATAAGTATATGCACTCGAATAGGGGAGAAAATCATCCAGTGGCGACCGCAAGAGATTCAGTTCTATGGAAGTCAATATGTCAGGAATGGAATGTAGTAAATCAGAATGTCAGATGGAGTTTGGGAAACGGAAGACGGATTTTGTTCTGGAAAGATAGTTGGCTGGAGAGTTATGGGCCCCTAATTAATCATGTTAATTCAGAGGACCAAATTAAATCTCTTAATTTTACAGCTAGTCGAGATGGTGGATAATAGGGCAACTGGAAGTGGGAATTGTTTGCCCAATTCATACCTATTCAGGTTGTGATGGGGATTGTCAGTTACATTCCTCCAATGCAGGATGTAGGTCCAGACTCTATGGTTTGGGATCAATCCACGGATGGAAAATTTACTGTTAGAAAAGGCTATATGGGGCAAGAAGAAGGGGTGGACTTGGACCGGGATCCTTTGTGGAAGATTATTTGGAAGTGGAAAGGCCTGGAGCGTATCCGAATTTTTCTATGGACGGTAGGTCATAATGCTATTATGACAAATGAAAGGAGGTGGCAGAGAAGAATATCAGATAATAAATATTGCAGTCATTGTGTGAATGAAGTAGAGTCCTTAACTCATGCTTTACGAGATTGCCCTAAAGCAAGAAAAATCTGGGAGGTTTTTGTAAGATTTGAGGACAGAAATTTGTTTTTTAACCAAAATTGGTATGTCTGGTTAATTTCAAATTTAACTCCCAGAAATGGAAACTCGCATTTTGGAAATTGGCAATTGGTTTTCGGAGTAACTATATGGTTTATATGGAAGGATAGATGTTGTAGAACATTTGATGGGGACTCCGGTAATTGGTATGGGACTGTTCTTACTATAAAAAGAATGGTTGAAGATATTGAGAAGGATCAGAGAAGTGGATGTGATAAGAAGAATGGCGACAAGGAGGTGGAGAACATAGGATGGAAATACCCAGCAGAAGATTGGATCAAGCTTAACGTGGATGGTTGCAGCAAAGGAAACCCAGGGATGGCAGGTGCAGGAGGAGTTATTAGAGACCATATGGGGTCGTGGCTAGGGGGTTTTGCGAGGAATATTGGTTTTTGTACTTCCATGACAGCAGAATTATGGGCTATTTATGGGGGGTTGCAGCTAGCATGGGATAAGGGGTTTAGAAAAGTGATTCTAGAATCAGACTCCAGGGTTATAGTTGGGATTGTTAATGGGGATAGTGTGAGGGTAGATAGGAATTATAATATGATTATGAAGATTAGAGAGTTATTGGGCAGGGAATGGGAGGTTAAAACTTTACATGTTTACAGGGAGGCCAATTGTGTGGCCGATTGGTTAGCTAATTTTGGGTTAACTAGAGATTTGATAGATAGGGGGTCGGATAATTTTACCGATCCCCCGGCAGGGGTTTACACTTTGCTGTACTATGACCTAATTGGGTCTACTATTCCGCGTTTAATTTAGAAGGGCGTAAAGCCCCGATCTTTACCAAAAAAAAAGAAGAGAAGGAGAGCTTATATGTGTGTTTTCAATGACCAATTTCTATTATACCCTTAATGATTTATTTATTTATTTATTTATTTATTTATTTTGCTAGCACTACCGAGCTCCATTCATCTTAAAATTTTAACCAGAATTTATTCAATATATTTTAAGGTTCCTCAAAAATTTTCAGCTCAATCCGATGGTCGGATTGAAAATTACATCCAATAACGTAAAACTAGTCGAATTGTGATTTTTCGTCAAATTTTCGAATTTCTCTAAAAATTCTGAAATTTTAACCCAAGCTAAGGTATCATATTAGAAGGCTTCACGCAAAATTTCAGAATTTTTTGATAACCCAATCAAGAGTTACAATTTTTTTTGTTTTACATAAAACTAGTCAATTTATAATTTTTCGTCCAGAGGTTTTACACTCTCACCCACTCTCTGTGTCTCACTCACCAGTCACCACTCTCTGTGACTTCTTTTTCTTTTCTTCTTCAATCAGGCTCCTTTCGGAGGCTTTGATATCAATTGTTGAGTTTACAATTGGCAGAACACACTTCTTTATAGAAAACTGGAATTCACACCTTTATTCACAGTAATAAGACCCATTTATAGGATCCTAAACATCATACATGCACCACTAACTGATTGCTAACAAACAATTAACTGCAATCAACTGATTACTAACTAATTAGCAACTCTAATAATAAACATCTTTAATCTGACTTATAACAGAACTTCTAACAAACAATAATAGACACTAACATTTTCCATCACCTTTCTCTTACTTCTCCATGCCAAACACTGCAAGCGTGGAAACGGTCACAGTGACGGCGTTGTGACGGAAGTTTTAAAATCACTTCCCAAATGCAAACATGCATCCCTTATGATTGGGAATGTTGTTAACAATATTAATTACAACAAAGCAGAACAAGATCCTGACTGAGTTCTTGGACATTGAAACCGGCAAACAAGGAGACGGTTCCACCGCCGTGTTTCCACGATTCCGGCGAGCTCCAGGCACGCATTCTTCGGTTATTCTATTTTTCATAATATCAAAACCTCTAATATGTGACAAAACTGTATTTTTCTCGATTTCAAAAGTGACTTCATATAAGGATATTTACCAAAATATCTCAAGAAATAAAAATATTTAAACTTCTCTACCAATCAAATTTAAAAATATTAAAATATTATTTTTTATACTCTTTTACAGCATCAACAGCCTTTTCTTAATGAAAAAAAAAACTTTCGATTTAGATTAAGATAACCGTGAAAACAAAATACATTGAACATTTGAATATTATATATTGAAACATTACATGGACAAATACTAAAATGACAATGATAAAAAAAAACTAATGTTAATGGCTTAATTTATCCACTAGGATCCTGATAGTGGATCCTGTTTGACACTGTATTTCAAAAATATTTAAAAAGAAAACTATAAATCTTGATAACAAACCATATTTGATTAGTTGAGGAAATAAGAACTATCTACTTAACCCAAACTATAATTTAGTAGAATCGACTTCATATGTAGCATAAGTCAGACCTAAAAAGAGAGAATAGGAAAAAGTTTAGAAAACAAAAAATCATATGGTAATTAATGGAAGTAGTAGGCGTGAAACAGAAGCTTCTGTTCATCGAAACTATTCTTTAACCTTCCTTCGTTTTTTCTCATGTATTGGAGAAGAAATAACATTCTGTTTCCATTGCTTTTCTTTATTTATGTGTTTTAATTCACAAATATTAACAGTATTCACCAACAGGTATACGTACATTTTCTATTTTTGGTTTTTCTATAGAAATGTGTAGAAATAATTGCTCAATAAATAAAAAGTTATTTTGGCTATTATATAATTGTTCTGTTGGAGAAGTAAAAAGTAAAAACAATTGCTAAAAATACAAATTTTCAATTCTGACTTTTCATACAGCTTATGTGTTGGAATTGCTTTTACATTCAATGTTCTTCTATACATGCTAAATAAAATTGAAAAAATATCAATAAATCAATTTATAGCTTATTTTGTATAAATATTATTCTTGAAATTTATCGTGAAAATTATTTGTGGTTTTATATATATATATATATATATATAAAAGAGAGAAGTATAACCTGGTACTTGTTGAATAGTTACTGTCTTAATATCTGATGTAGTAAAATTACCCAATTTGTTTCCTCATTTTCCCAGCCATAGATGGCCTCGAAATGATATCTGTCAACACAAAAAGATACAATCATGGCATTCATCGACCTTTTTCTATACACAGGAGCTTTTGAGTTCATGAAGAAAACAATCCAACAAAACAGTTTTCTACATATAGAAAACAAAGATAAGCCCAAGTTAATGCATCCCATGCAGCAAATGCATTTCGCTCAAGAAATGCATGCATCTTCTTTCCGTTACTGTTTATGAACACCTTAATTTCCTGATTTTAATCAATCAATCTATCATGATCTCTTATACGTGAATGATTTTGTTTTGAAAGCAAGTGATAGAATTTATATACCCCTTGACCCAAAACTTAAGACAGAATGCACTAAATCAATCGCCAATTACCAAACAAAATCTAGCCAATATTCAAAACCACATTATCAAACCTAAAACTCGAAAGTGAACTAAAAGTTATCCTCCTGATAGGAAGGAGGAAATGATCAATGTCATGAAAAATCGGCAAAAAAAACAAGGCCACCTCAGTTCTAATGTTGAACTGAATCGGTTCAGCATTAATAGAAATTAATAGAAATTGATCAAAACTAAACAATCAATCACAGCTAAAAACAAACCCAATAATTTTACACCCACAGAAATTGATCAAACACAGCTAATAACAATCAATCAAACACAAACCCAGTTTCAACAATATCATTTATGCCCAGTTTCATGATTCATCAGTTTCAATATCATAATAAATTCAAGGATTTGGGGAGTGGAATGTGTACCTTTCACTTGAAGTTGCTGCCGTGAGATGATTTGGGGAAGAAGTGAACAACCGTTGAATTGAAATCTGGGGAAGAAATGAAGATTGGTGCTGCTGTGTGGATGAAGAAGAACAGGTTCGATGTGGAAGAAATTGAGAGTTCTTCAGGTGAGAGTTACAGATTAGGTGAGGGAACAGATTAAGGTTCGAAAACTTGAGATTTCAGTCGAGATTTGGGTGGATTTTTTGAGGGATTACTGGATGGGATTGCGCGGTTGAAGAAATGAAAATTGATTTGGGAATTATGGATCGGGCTGTTGCTTTCAGTAGTATTTTATAAGGCATGAAACGACGCCGCTTTTGATATACCCGAACAGTACGCCCGGTATCAAACCGGCGATTCCGCCGAATTCGGCCGAATTCATGAACATCTCGGATTAAAACCGGCACAAAAACGTCGCCGTTTTGTGCCGGTTTTACGCCTGGAATGGCACGTTCCGGCCGGAACGGCACGGAATTGACTACACTGACTCTGCCAGTCAAATTTAAAAATATTAAAATATTATTTTTTAAACTCTTGTACAACATCAACAGCCTTTTCTTAATGGAAAAAAAAAAACTTTCGATTTAGATTAAGATAACCCTGAAAACAAAATACATTGAACATTTGAATATTATATATTGAAACATTACATGGACAAATACTAAAATGACAATGATAAAAAAAAACTAATGTTAATAGCTTAATTTACCCACTAGGATCCTGATAGTGGATCCTGTTTGACACTGCATTTCAAAAATATTTTTGAAAAAAACCATAAATCTTGATAACAAACCATATTTGATTAGTTGAGGAAATAAGAACTATCTACTTAACCCAAACTATAATTTAGTAGAATCGACTTTCAGATGTAGCATAAGTCAGACCTAAAAAGAGAAAATAGGAAAAGTTTAGAAAACAAAAATCATATGGTAATTAATGGAAGTAGTAGGCGTAAACGTAAGCTTCGCTCATCGAAACTATTCTTTAACCTTCCTTCGTTTTTTCTCATGTATTGGAGAAGAAATAACATTCTGTTTCCATTGCTTTTCTTTATTTATGTGTTTTAATTCACAAATATTAACAGTATTCACCAACAGGTATACGTACATCTTCTATTTTTGGCTTTTCTATAGAAATGTGTAGAAATAATTGCTCAATAAATAAAAAGTTATCTTGGCTATTGATATAATTATTCTGTTGGAGAAGTAAAAAGTAAAAACATTTGCTAAAAATACAAATTTTCAATTTTGACTTTTCAGACAACTTATGCGTTGGAATTGCTTTTACATTCAATGTTCTTCTATACATGCTAAATAAAATTGAAAAAATATTAATAAATCAATTTATAGCTTATTTTGTATAAATATTATTCTTGAAATTTATCGTGAAAAATATTTATGGTTTTTTTATATATAAATATAAAAGAGAGAAGTATAACCTGGTACTTGTTGAATGATTACTGTCTTAATATCTGATGTAGTAAAATTACCCAATTTGTGTTTTTTAATTCATGATTTTTTTTTTTATTTTAAAAAAGCACTCGATCATAATAATAAATGATTTGTCAGCTATAGCGGGAGTTGCAAGAAGTTCCGACTCAAAACATATTTATCTATGATGTCTGAATAACTATTTAAGTGCCTAATCGTGCTCATCCAAACAAAGCAGAAAGAAACCTGGCTGGCCCACATGTAAGCCCAGTAAATTTCAAAATCAGGAGTTGATGATATAATCCCTTAATTTACATAATCTTTTCAAAATTTACAAATCCAGCTAACTCATCTTAATAAATCTAGCACTTTCATATAATTACTCAGAAATTTGGTTTGCTTCCCCAGTCACCAATAGATCCAGTACTTCCATTCGAATTACCCATCATCCGGCTAACCTCTTTTGTTAGCCAATCAATCCGGTAATTCCATTTGAATTTCCCAGGATCCGGCTAACCTCTTTTATTAGCCAATCAGTCCTGTAATTCCATTTGAATTACCCCATATCCGGTTAACCTCTTTGTTAACCAACAAAACCGGTAATTTAACAAAATTTACCGGTAATCCACATAATCATAACTCAGTTTATTCATTTGCTCCATTCGTGTAATATTAATTAAATGAGAAACACAAATTATTAGAGAAACTAAAAATTATAAAATAAGGTGACGAATCACCTACCTTCTGCTCGGGATGACCCAGCTCCTCCTGTCTGATAGCCAGCTCCAGACACAATTCCTGAATCAATCAAGTGTCATTATATCATTAGTCCATCAATATTTTTCTTATGTACCGAAACACAAAGCACGTAATATTTTTATTTGTAATTTGTTATAATAAAATTCATTCTCAAATATATCATCATTATTTTACATACAACCTCATATTTAACTCAAGTTACTTCTTTGCTTACTCTATGTTCATAATTCCTCCATCAAATAATTCTTCTATTCTTTATACCCTCACATCATATTATTCATTTTATCTAGATACTATATTCAAACATAATCTAGACATCTTGTCTTCATATTTTCTTTTAACTAGTTTATTTCTCTTTTAATTTGAATTTACTTATTATTATTATTATTATTATTATTATTATTATTATTATTATTATTATTATTATTATTTTCTCAATTTAAATGCTATCTCTTCATTTAATCTTTCTTACATTTTTCAATTATCATGATTAAACATGGTATGTTTCTAAACATTAACATCAAAACTCATTCTCCCACTGTTTCCTTCATTTGGCCAAATGTGGTGTTTCTTTTTTTCTCCTCCAAATTTTTCTTCATTTACTTGTTATTTCAACTTATTTTCATTCTATTCCACTTCAATTTCATCATTTTTCCTTCCCCTCCTATTTCCCCCAAATTCACATAAGAACCCTAAGTTCAAAAATCTAGGATTTAAGGGAAACTAAGGTAAAATTCCATGAAATTACTTCCCAACTTAATCAAATAAGCTTAAGAACACATCTAAATCAAACATGAAATCTAAACTTCTCATGCTTACCTATTGCTTTTCTTCCAATTTCTCTTCTCTTCCAAGGTTAGCTGAATTTCTCTTCTCAAATCCTCCTTCCTTCACTTGCTTTAGTGCTTTATAGGTTGAACTTGCAAGCTTATAAATGTATTTTCTCAATTTCTTGTGTTTTTCCTAACTTTTCTCTCTTTCTCTCACGTTTGCCCTGTTTCTCTTCACTCTTTTTTTTTTTTTGTTTCTGCCCATTCGGCAGTGATTAGAAGAGAAGGAGAGCTTATATGTGTGTTTTCAATGACCAATTTCTATTATACCCTTAATGATTTATTTATTTATTTATTTATTTTGCTAGCACTACCGAGCTCCATTCATCTTAAAATTTTAACCAGAATTTATTCAATATATTTTAAGGTTCCTCAAAAATTTTCAGCTCAATCCGATGGTCGGATTGAAAATTACATCCAATAACGTAAAACTAGTCGAATTGTGATTTTTCGTCAAATTTTCGAATTTCTCTAAAAATTCTGAAATTTTAACCCAAGCTAAGGTATCATATTAGAAGGCTTCACGCAAAATTTCAGAATTTTTTGATAACCCAATCAAGAGTTACAATTTTTTTTGTTTTACATAAAACTAGTCAATTTATAATTTTTCGTCCAGAGGTTTTACACTCTCACCCACTCTCTGTGTCTCACTCACCAGTCACCACTCTCTGTGACTTCTTTTTCTTTTCTTCTTCAATCAGGCTCCTTCCGGAGGCTTTGATATCAATTGTTGAGTTTACAATTGGCAGAACACACTTCTTTATAGAAAATTGGAATTCACACCTTTATTCACAGGAATAAGACCTATTTATAGGATCCTAAACATCATACATGCACCACTAACTGATTGCTAACAAACAATTAACTGCAATCAACTGATTACTAACTAATTAACAACTCTAATAACAGACATCTTTAACCTGACTTATAACATAACTTCTAACAAACAATAATAGACACCCTAACATTTTCCCCTAACATTTTCCATCACCTTTGTCTTCTCAAGCCAAACACTGCAAGCGTGGAAACGGTCACAGTGACGGCGTTGTGACGGAAGTTTTAAAATCACTTCCCAAATGCAAACATGCATCCCATTGATTGGGAATGTTGTAAACAATATTAATTACAACAAAGCAGAACAAGATCCTGACTGGGTTCTTGGACATTGAAACCGGCAAACAAGGAGACGGTTCCACCGCCGTGTCTCCACGATTCCGGCGAGCTCCAGGCACGCATTCTTCGGTTATTCTATTTTTCATAATATCAAAACCTCTAATATGTGACAAAACTGTATTTTTCTCGATTTCAAAAGTGACTTCATAGAAGGATATTTACCAAAATATCTCAAGAAATAAAAATATTTAAACTACTCTGCCAGTCAAATTTAAAAATATTAAAATATTATTTTTTAAACTCTTGTACAGCATCAACAGCCTTTTCTTAATGGAAAAAAAAAAACTTTCGATTTAGATTAAGATAACCCTGAAAACAAAATACATTGAACATTTGAATATTATATATTGAAACATTACATGGACAAATACTAAAATGACAATGATAAAAAAAAAACTAATGTTAATAGCTTAATTTACCCACTAGGATCCTGATAGTGGATCCTGTTTGACACTGCATTTCAAAAATATTTTTGAAAAAAACCATAAATCTTGATAACAAACCATATTTGATTAGTTGAGGAAATAAGAACTATCTACTTAACCCAAACTATAATTTAGTAGAATCGACTTTCATATGTAGCATAAGTCAGACCTAAAAAGAGAAAATAGGAAAAGTTTAGAAAACAAAAATCATATGGTAATTAATGGAAGTAGTAGGCAGAAACAGAAGCTTCTGTTCATCGAAACTATTCTTTAACCTTCCTTCGTTTTTTCTCATGTATTGGAGAAGAAATAACATTCTGTTTCCATTGCTTTTCTTTATTTATGTGTTTTAATTCACAAATATTAACAGTATTCACCAACAGGTATACGTACATTTTCTATTTTTGGTTTTTCTATAGAAATGTGTAGAAATAATTGCTCAATAAATAAAAAGTTATTTTGGCTATTATATAATTGTTCTGTTGGAGAAGTAAAAATTAAAAACAATTGCTAAAAATACAAATTTTCAATTCTGACTTTTCATACAGCTTATGTGTTGGAATTGCTTTTACATTCAATGTTCTTCTATACATGCTAAATAAAATGAAAAAAATATTAATAAATCATTTTATAGCTTATTTTGTATAAATATTATTCTTGAAATTTATCGTGAAAATTATTTATTGTTTTTTTATATATATATATAAATATAAAAGAGAGAAGTATAACCTGGTACTTGTTGAATAATTACTGTCTTAATATCTGATGCAGTAAAATTACCCAATTTGTGTTTTTTAATTAATGAATTTTTTGTAAGTGCTGATTTTTTTTTAATTTTAAAAAAGCACTCGATCATAATAATGAATGATTTGTCAGCTATAGCGGGAGTTGCAAGAAGTTCCGACTCAAAACATATTTATCTATGATGTCTGAATAACTATTGAAGTGCCTAATCGTGCTCATCCAAACAAAGCAGAAAGAAACCTGGCTGGCCCACATGTAAGCCCAGTAAATTTCAAAATCAGGAGTTGATGATATGATGCGGCGATGCCGTGGATTGTGTAACATCAAATTTATAATCGTTATCATTTGCATCCACAAACTATGAGCTGTATCGATTAGGTCCCAAATAGTTCCATTCATTTCTCAATTGTATCCTTTTTATCAGTAAGTCTAGTTTAGGGTAATGTGCACTAAAATAGTGTCTATATACATAAAATTTGACCGTTAAAATTAATCAGAAAAGAATAATTTTACTATGGTGCGCATATTTATGCCCGAAAATGACACCAATTTGCTGGTGAACTTTAAAAAGAGGAAGAGACAATTGAGATGTAATTGATAAATTTAAAAGTATTGGTACTCAAGTGAATATATTGGGCTTGGGACTAAACTAGGTGTCGCTGGTTAATTAATACAACCCCTGCCATCCTTGAAAAAATCACACTCCACTTCTCTCAAAAACGGAGCTGCAGAGAGACACAGACAGAGAGACAAAAACCGTCGGCAATGTCGTTTGCAGCATCTAGGGTTTTCAAGGCGTGTAGGGCACTCTTGGCTCCGGCCAAATCCGCCACCGCTTCCAAAACCACCGCAACAAAGACCTCTGCAGCGAGCTCGAAGCCTAAGACAAAGGCAAAGACAACCTCTACTACTCCGGGAGCACCCCGTGGAATACTCAAGCCAAATCCTGTCTCTCCTGTTCTCGGTGACTTCTTAGGTGGGGTCCCTGAGTCTTCTCGCGCTGATGCTGTGAAGAAGATTTGGGCCCACATCAAACTCCACAATCTCCAGGTCTCTCTCTCGGTCATTTCTTAAATTTTTGTTAAGAGCGTAGCATCGCAGGATATAATTATTGTTATTTTTTCTTCTGGTTAGAGCTTTTCATTTGTGTTCCTTTTAAATCCTTTTTTTTTGTTATTTTGTTAAACCCTGCACTTTTATTACTTGCTATAAGGGTCTTGCTGATTAGGGTTTTTAATACATGTGTTTTTTGTGTTTCTTAAACCCTAATTAGATTATCTTTGATTTTTTTCTTTTGTTTTTCAATGTAGTACCCTAGGGTCACAAATTTATTTTGTTTGATCTTTTGAGAATTGTTAAAACCCTAGTGGAACCTCACTTCGTTTGTTTATTCTTTGTTTTAGGGTTTATAACTCTTTGTTCTAAAGAAAACACTCATGCTTGCTACCTGGCTGAGAAATTCGTTGTGGATGGTGTGACGGTTAAAGGAAAATTAGATTAGTAATTTCTTTTGTGGTCTAGCATGTTTTGAAAAACCAGGGGATTTGTACTTTTTCACTCTTATTGTTTTTAATTGTTGGTGTCGTTGGCATTGTGATTTGGATCTAAATTCAGTCGCGGGTCTGTGAACTTGCTAAATTCTTGTGCTTTCTGGCATTTGTTTGTTAAAAAGTACTATCACCATGCTCCCCCCTCCTACCATCTCCTTTTCTCCTTCTGTTTTGTGATTGCATATTTGCTTGTGCTGTATCTTGTCTATTGAGTGTTGAAAAGTGGACGAGAGAGCTGGAGATATAAGTTTTCGGGGTGGGTGGATCGCAGTCAAGTCAATTCTTTCAGTGACATTTGGCTTCTGCATTAGATTATTATTGTTCATTTTCCATTATCATTGCTGTGGTATGGATATCACAGTTTTATATTGAAATGAAAATTGACGGTAATCGATATGATATCAACCTGCCAATGCTAAGAAGCCTGAAGTTGGACATAGTATCATTGTGTGTAAATTGTTGTAAGATGTGTTTCAGGATTTCTTTCACGAACTTTTTATTCATGTAGTGTTCAAATCAAAATAGACATGACAAATATCTTTATTTAGTACATGTATGTAATCGGATGCTTTGATCGGTAAATATTGAATTGTGTGAATATGCGTTTTTCCTGCAGAACCCCACTAACAAGAAGGAGATAATTTGCGATGCAAAGCTAAAGGTCCTATTTGATGGAAGAGACAAGGTTGGATTCTTGGATATAGGGAAGTTGCTGTCTGCTCATTTTCCAAAGACTAGCTAACTTCAGAATTAGGGTTTAGAAGGGTGGCTTGACTCCATGGAGCAAGCGCTTGATGGCTGAATCATTTGCTTGTTTTGTGTTTGATATTTGGCCTTCTGTTAAAGAGCCAAAATCTTGTTGAATTGCAACTTAGCTAGTTTTTAGCTGGACATGGTGTAAAATTGGTTCGCAAACGTGGTTTTCTCATATCTCCTCATTTCGTATAATATCCATTTGTTTTTATTTTAGCGTCTAATATGCTCTGATTGCGTGATCGATGTCACCCAGTTCTTAGCATGATGGACTGAGACACTTGCTTTCCGAAGAGAAATTGCATCCAAGTTCAACCGAGAAGGTTGAGACAAGGAGGATAAAAGCTAGAGTTAAAAATAATCGAATGTTTTGTCCACTAACCAGACTCCAAAAGAATTTTTATACTAGCAAGTTTGTTGATGACTTGATATTACGCGTTCAACTGGCCAATGTCTTCCCTCTCAAGTTCAGTCGAGGAGATGATGTATCCATTGCTCCACGACAGCGGGAGAACCATACCATGGTCTCAGTTCATCTTCTGAACCAACCGGCGAGTGGTAAACTCCGTCCAAGCTAATGTTGAACGCGCCATCCAGATGGGCTGACACCTCTGGCACCACTCCATCACCCCATACATCTGCCTGCCCACATACCTGACAAAGTGCAACACGTCAATATCAGCACCTTCAAGTCAAAACTCCGGTCAGGTAAAGAAGATACATAGTGTTGCAAAAGAATCGCTGGTTTGCTTTGTTGATTTGTCATCCCTGCAATTGAGTTTACCTGCTTATACCCTTGCCCGACAAAACGAGCGCGGAATCCGGGTGAGGTAGAGGTTGGAATGCCCAAATCATTAACAAGGACAGCCTCTGCAGTTGGATGATCGTTCTCAACAGGAACCATCGATTTAGCTTCCACATTTGAGCCGCCCACGAAGCGGGCCCCTTGAATATACCTGCAGTTTTATCACAAGTTCAACAGGTCTGTCTTGACTGCATGTATCGTTTGGTTGTTTCATAATTATGGGAAATTCTAGAGAATGGCTACTGCCATGCTGTCACCAGCTGTCTCATTGCCTTGAAAGCTTCTTGGTATGTGTATTCATAACTAGCTATTTACGCAGAAATTTTGGAGCTAATGCCCTTCTCAACTGCTATGGCAAGTAAGATTCACCTATAACTAGGTAAACGAAATGAAGTAAACCAGAAACTCTGCTTACCTTACTTTCTGCAGAATCACATCACACTAGGTTTGCCATATTATGAAATTAAATTCAATTAGATAATTAGAAAGATTACTTTTATCTTTCAAAGGAAAAGAGGGATTATCTAAGCAAAGCTTCCACTTTATTTGTTGTGATTTTATACTCTTAACATTGCCCTGCTCATTGCGATAGCAGAGATTCTTTCTGTCAGAAGAAACTCAAACTTTCATCTGCCTTGTGACCACTCAAAAAGTTTGGTCTTTCATCTTTTATGAGTTCTATCAAACATGTACACCTTATTAGATTTCACTGATTCCACAAAAACTGCTATTCAAGGCACTGAAGATATTCAACATCATGATTTGACACTGAAATAATAAGAACTTGCTGATTGAGTAATTGCGGACGTGCTGAGGAACAATATGCATTTGAGAATGAAATATCAGTGCCATCTGCCAATTGCAAGGTGTATGATAGAAAGATGTTTGCTGATCATTATTTGAGAGTGATATATGTAGGAAGAAAGACCTGAGAACATAGCAGAAATGGTGGCGGGGAGAAATGTTCATTTTAAATAGGATCTAATTCTTCTTCAACCTGTCTTTGATCGTCATCTAGTCTATGCACTATTTAAAATGATAATAGTGCATAGACCTGTATAGATTCATGTTCCTCATAATGAGGATGGAAAGGATATCATCATGATCTTAACACAAAAGGAAGAATGTTCCAATTCTCTCTTTGGCTTCCTGGTGCTAAATTGCTTCCTAATAGGCCACTTTCACACACACAATTTGAGAAGATTGAGCTAATGGAGAAAAACAATTTGCTATAGATAGTTTATTTTTTACTCTTGAGGATGGATGGAAGGGCTTAGATGAGGAAAGGAGTACAAAAGGCAGATACAGGCAACGAAATCTCATGCTATAAAAAAAATGTAACCGGCTTATGAGAGATTAATTATTTTGTCTGCTTAGCAAAATGTGAAATCTCAAGGCCTAGTTCCGCAGCAGGGAAATAAATATTCATGTTCAGTAATAATTCTTTAATGGAAAAAGGTCACATCAAGCACTGGCAGAAATCTCTTTTTATTGTGAACTACAAGGAAACAATCACTCATGATTCAGAAAAGTGTTGATGCATGGAAATCTTGAAAATATAAGTAATTTGAGAAGAATATTAGAAAGTTCTGGTTTGTGATTTACCTCCCTGCGATGCACACATATCTCAATTCAGGAGTATACACAGCTTTCTTGCAATGTTTTTCAACATAATAAAGGAGACCCCTTGTTTGATCAATCACCCCTGGCACGCCTTTTGGAGGTGGCCTGAAATGAAAGATAAATATAACACGAACCACGAGCACACTCATGTGGAAATTGAAGTTAAAGCTCATGCAAGGAGAATGAATTGAGTTATCCATCAACAAAGTAGCTCTCAAGTAAGCACAGAAAACATTAACAAGATATTGAAGTGAGCACATCAAAGAGCCAATAGGAAGAGCATAAAAATATGAAACTGATAACCTACAAGTGGGGAGTACCAAGAGTCAATAACAAGGAGACGTCTAACTGCCCAAATTCTTCCATGTAGACACGAGCAAGCCATCCTCCTGCTGAGTGACCAATCAAGGACAAGGTCTGACCTGAAATAAGATGTTCGAACGAGTTTAAATGGAGTTACACTTAAGGCAGCGGCAGCTAATGGCAACTCTGATGGAGAATTATAGCCGAAAATGACATGGGGAATGGATAGGAGACACAAAGTGTAAGGAAATACCCACTGAAATTCTCAATTAGTAGAAACCTTCAATGGTTTAACGGAAGGTAGGTTGCATGATAATTCTAAATGTTAATCCGGGCAGGATTCTCTGAAAACTCTTCCACATACTAATAATTTTGTAAAATGTTTCTGATCAAAGCAAGGATGATTACAATCAGATGCTGCTTTGAAGTTGAACTTTCACCCTGTAACTACGTCCAAAACAACATATTCAAGATTTTTTTCTAGTGGACACTGATCTTAATTTTCCTTTCAGATAACAGGTTTTATCAACTGTTCTAGAGAACCCCTTTCAACATGGACTGCCTAGGACATTATTTAGAAAAAAAAAATGGTTGACGCCGACAAGCAAGTAAATCAGTGCATATGCATGTTTAGGGGCTGATTGTGAGACAATTCCTAGTGCTGTTAAACACGTTCAAGATTTCACCTCTTAATTAGTCAAAAGCAATATGTTCAACCATGATTTCTGAAGATCATAATTACTAACAACCTCTTAATTAGTCAAAAGCAATATGTTCAACCATGATTTCTGAAGATCATAATTACTAACATAATCAGAAGAAATCTTATTAACTAAAACAGAAAAATAAATAGCCAATAAGAAGAAAGCTTATTAACCAAAACATAATTGTTTAATTCATCTATAGAACAACATAAACACCAGATAACGCAATATTGCAAGCCATAGCCAATTTGCTAGGCGAAGAGAATACCCTGTGCCAGCTCCTTCGCTTCTTGGACAGCCTCATCAATCCTCTTCAGATACCTAGACGCATCATATGAAAGAAACAAATAAAGGGCACTTCTAAAATCCAATCTGGATTGCATTGCATCAGTTCAAAACCCCAAAGTCCATTAATTCGATTCACTTCATTTACCAATCAAGAACAGGCCGAGGCCTAAGAGAGCCACTCCAGTAGTTTGGATCCACCAAACCAGCAGCATTCCTCAGCCAATCAAACCGTGACACCTTAGCTACAACTGTGGGCACCCCATACTCTTGCAATGTCAACTCCAACTTCTGATAGTCCCCTGTATTGTTCCCTAAGCCCTGAAACAATCGAATACTACTTAGCACACTCTTTATTTCAAACACTCCCATACAAACATAGAGACAGAAAGGGAGAGAAGGAAAGAGTAACTGGAAGAATGACAGCAGGCCGAATGGTAGAGGTGGGGTTGGTAGGAGAAGAGGAGCAATGGAGTTTGAAAAAGGATGGTGCCAAAGCCAAAGCCATAGCCATATCCTCTTACATTTGTTATTGGTCACTACATACTTAACTGCTGTTTTTTTGGACAGTTGAAATGGTGACACCTAAGCATGATTATGTGCACACTCTCAACACCAGTAATCTTCTACCTTTGACAAAATGTTTTAAAAATAATTTTGAAAGAAATTGATTTTTTTTTAGTTTAATTTTTAAATTAAAAAATTTGGTGTTTTTAAATTATTTTCATGTGCTAATGTCAAAAATAATTTTTTTTCAATATTATTTTGATGTATTTTTGAATGAAAAGTATTTTCAAAAAGTAATCTTAACCACACTCTTAAACATGATACATAATGATTTTACAGGGCCATTGCCATGCGATCCAACACAGTAAAATTTTTTTTCCTTGTTTAAATATATGTAATTTTTTGTTTTTCGTATTTAAGTTCTTATTCTTTTATTTTTTTTATTTAGTTTTAATTTTTTTTATTTATTTTTTTGGTCCTTCTGAGATAGGTCTTAAATTTTTTTTATTTGTATTTATATATCTATATTCTTAGTTTTGATTTTTAGATTTTTATTGTTATTTATCTTTATATTTGCATTAAAAAACAGAATAAGTTTAATTTTGGTGGCGTGAAATGAGAGTAGAACTCTCTCTTATACATTTATATTGAATCTTTCTGTTGTTAGCGATTTGTTATCTTTATGTTTGTTTTTCATTTGTGTTCTCTATGTGTGACATCATATATTTTTAGTTTAAAGTGATTTTTATTTAAAAATATAATAAATTATTTTTTAAGATTTATTCTTTATATTATTATATTAAAAGTATTTCAGAAAATTCAAATTAAATTAATTTGAGATTTAAAAAAAAACTTCATTTATATATATATTAAGGCATTAATATTATATAAATATTAAAATATATATAATTATTCTCACATATTTTTAAGAAAAAAACCTTAAAAATAATCGTCACAATTATTTTAAATGCTTTATCTATAATAAAATGAATATTTAAAATGCTTTATCTATAACTAAATGAATATATAATTAATCTCACATTTATTATTATTTCGCTCAGATATATAGTATTATAAAAAAATCTAGGACTATTAATATTTTTTTTACATTTTAAAAAATATAGTTCTGACTGCGGCGAAACAAATGGCAAGTGACTTATATATTTTTTTATTGTTGATAATTTGACCCAAATTTTTCATCCGTTTTGTCTAAATGTGACTTCATATATTTTTTTATTTACATGCTATTAGATCTGAAATATCATACATAAAAAAAGTTGTAAGAGTCAATTTTTTTTTAAAAAAATAGCATCAACTAATGAATTACTTTGATTATTATTCTTATTTTTATTATCATAATTGTTAAATTGTAACAATTATTATAGCTATCATTATAAATATTACTGTAAATAATTAATATTCTAATTATTATTGGCAATACTATCGCTGCCACCATTATTATTTTTATAAAAAGAAATTAAATTATTTTTTTATTTTTTAAGATTTATTCATCATATTTTTATATTAAAAGTCCTTTAGAAAACTCATATTAAATTAATTTGGGTGTTTTTTCAAAACAAACTTAGTTCATTATATATATATATATATATATATATATATATATATATATAAGGTGTTAATATTAAATAAATATCAAAATATATAATTTAAGAAAAAATATCTTTAAAATAATTGTTGTCATTAATTTAAATGCCCTATCCATGATATAATGAATATATAAATATTGTTATTTGTATTAGTATCATTGAAATTATAATTAGTATTACTATCATTGTTGTAATTTTTTATTATTATTTATATTCTTTATATTATTTTATGAGTTATTGTTATTACCATCAAAGTCATAATTATTAACATTATAAGTACTATAACCATTGTAACAAAGTACAATTGCTACTATCATTATGATTAATAATATCACTATCATTATCATGATTATAACACCTAAAATTATTACTATTACTGTTAAAACAATAAAAATTATTAAATAATCTTAAGGAACTCAAAAACTTTAACAAAAGAGAAAGAAAGAAAGAACTAAAATTATTATAATGGAAAAAAACAAAATTACCTGAAGAGTAGAAAAAACCTATTTTTTTTAACAAAAGATAAAACAAAAAAATTAAATAAATGATAAAATAAAAATAAAGATTATTAGCTTAAAAAATCATTTGACTTAGAAAAAAAAAGACAAAAAAAGGAAAAAAAAAATAAGAAATATCAGTTTTCAAATGATCACCAACACAAATTAAAATTTATGGACTAAATTAAAAATAAAATAAATATTAGAATATACAGCCTAAACAAAAGAGAAAATAATAAAAATTAAAAACAAAAACCAAGAGCACATACATATAAACATGGACAAAAATATGGACTACTTAAAAAAAATACATAAAAATAATGAAATTAAAATAAAAAAATTAAAAGTATAAGGACCGAATGAAAACAAAACATATGATTAATTTCAATCGAAAAACAAAATAAAAAAAATCCAAACTTGTATACGGAAAATATTATGGGAATTAAAACCAATCCCAAAATTAGGAAATTAAGGACCAAAATGAAACCGAAATATATAATCAATTTCAATGAAGGACAACATTGAAACAAATCAAAAGTTATATCACAAAAATTAGGACCATACAAAACAATCAAAAGCTCATGAACTAAATGAAAACACCATAAACATAGGAGATTTCGATGTACTTTAGCCTACAGGAGAGATAAAAGGAAAAAAAAGATCAACCGACCATCGTCAAGTATCTGGCCACTGTAGAACACCACACACACCACCATGAGGAATAAGATATACTGGCGCATCCAGTGAGACATTAGATGAATATTTTTAACTACCGTATGACACCGCACACGCCACCTGATGAGAGTGTGAGGCTGGAAACCGTCAATGAGTCTGTTAGACACACCAACAATATTCTGTTGAAAAAAAAAGGTAAATTACCTAACCACCCCTACAACTAACTCTTGAATTTTATCTTTTCTGAGGGTATATCTGTATTTATATATTTTAAAAAATATAAAATTTCAGTAACACCAAGTTGACAACTCTTGATTTTTGTCTTATTGAAGGGTATTATGTTGATTTTATTGTGCACAAAAAGGTACAAACTCGAAAGTACCGTCGTGCAGACAATTGTTTGTTGTTTGCACTAAGGGGTAAAATAGTATTTCTATTGTGTAAAAATACCCGGAAAAAGATGAAAACACCCCCAAATATTTTGACAATGTCAATCGATCCCTTGAAAAAGTCTAAAATACACCTGAGTCCACACTAAAATTTAGACACACTAAGGGGTAAAATAGTAATTATATTATTACAATCCATAATAATCCGTGTTTGCAGCTACAATATTTTACCGATTTGTTTTAACTTTTTTTTATAGTGTTTGAGTATAGTTGAAGTTGTTTTTTGTTGTTGAAAATGCATTAAAATAACATTTTAAAAAAAAAAATTATTTTTGATATGAAAAATGCTTTAAAATATTTTTTTGATACTTTTTTTATAGTGTTGGAGTATAGTTGAAGTTGTTTTTGAAAATATTTTTTTGTTGTTGAAAATGCATTAAAATAATGTCTTTTTTAAAAAAATAATAATTTTGATATGAAAAATGCATTAAAATATTTTTTTTGTTAAAAAATACATTAAAAATGATCTAAAAAATCAATTTTTTTTAATTTAAAGTAACAAATAAAAATAATTTTTTTTAATTTTTTTTCAAAAAGTCTTTTAAAATACAATGAAAATCAAAGACATAACCATATCCTCTCTTTTCTTTTTCTTTTTCTTTTTTTGCTTTTGTCTCCAAAAACTTACCTGTAGCGCTTTGATAGGCTGGCTGGCTAGACCTCTTTACAAAGAACCTAAAGTATCTCGGTCAGCCACTGTGCACGTACACTCATGTGTATTGTGGACTGGCCAGTTGCTCCGGTGTTTCACGCGCGCATGTGCTCCTTGTTTTTTACATAGGGATTCTTTTTGTAGTTGTTATGGTGGAAATGACAGAGGAGTGGCTGTGGCCGAGCGGTTGTTCGCGCGCTGCCAACATCGGCGCGCGAGAGTTCAAACAGCAAAACCGATTTGGTATTTTTTTTAATAATTGGTTGTTGTTTGTTTTCTTTTTACAAAAAAAAAAACAATTTTTTTTTAATAACTGAGGTGTCCGGGCCACCTTATGCGCGCCACGACTAATCTTTGGATCCACTTTTATTTTAACCTTTTGTAACAAACATGACAATGGTTTTTTTTTAAAAAAAGATACATAGGCATGGTTGAATGAATAAATTGTAAAATATCCTCACTTGATTTTTATAATCAAATAATTAAAAAGATTACAACAATGTGTGATACAACTAAACCAAAAACAAACTTAGATTTCTAATTATAATATAATTATCATTGTAATATAATATAATTAATATTTTATAATTTAATGAAATTATTATTATCCTATATACTAAAACAGATCAGTCCGTTACTGTACAATGTGAGTAAAAACACTGTAGAGTGGATATTTATTCACGATGTTTCGCGCGCGTACGTGAGCTTTTGCATTCAATTGTAATTGTAAAACTTGCAATGCAAAGAAGAAAGGTTTATGGGCTGACGTGCTCGGGCTGCTCAAAAAAATAAAAAAATTCACGCTACGTATTTATCTGAGAAATGTGATTTGACCGGTGACAACTCCACTTTCACCTTTGTGGAAATCTCACCAGACTAGCCTCCCTTTTCTTGATTTCTCTTTTCTTGATTCTATCTCCCTTTTAATTATCATTTACTATCACATCTTTGAAAACATAATTAATATATATTATAATCACACCATTACCAACATCTCACTTTTACTGTTTGGTTGGTATTGTGGTTTCAGTTATTTTAAAAAATATTTTTTTATTTAAATATTTATTAAAATGATATTTTTTATTTTTTAAAAATTATTTTTTTATATTAGATATTAAAATGAGTTCAAAATATCAAAAAATATTTAATTTAAAGTGAAAAATAATTTTTTTTTCAAAAAACACTTTTAAAAACACAACGTTAAATATCTCATTGGAGGTGTTTTTACTAGAGTGTTTAAAAAAGTATTTTAAGAAAATAATTTTTTTTATTTTTTATTGTAAATTAAATTTTTTTTTGTGTTTTTAGGTTATTTTCATGTGCTAATATCTAAAAAAATTAAAAAATATAAAAAAATTATTTTGATACATTTCTGAATAAAAAATCTATTAGATTAAAAAAAAATTAATTTTTTTTTATTTTTATAATTCCCAAAAAATTACTCCCGAACCACCTGCTCCACAATTACCACATCCACATTTGACAGCAATTATTGTTACATATATGATGTGAATACACCGCATCATCTCATATATATATATATATATATATATATATATATATATTAACATATACTAAAAGAGGATCTGACGTCAAGCATCGTAGACTCATCAGATCTGGTCATTTCTCCTCCGTAGCTCATTGGTGTTTGTCCACCTTTTTTTTTACACAGGCCTTCTTTGTGTATTTTTTTTATGGTGGAAATGACGAAGCGATGTCGTGTGGTCGAAGCGGTTGTCCGCACTGCCAAAGCATTAGCCCATGTGAAGTTCAAACCGCCCTACCGAAAACTCGATTTGGATTTTTTTTAATTAATATAAAGAACTGTTTTTTTTTAAAAAAAAAAAGGTATTTTGTTTTTTAATAACTGGTTGTTGTTTCTGATTTGGTTTTTTTTTTTCTTAATATAATATATATATATATTAAGGTGTTAATATTAAATAAATATCAAAATGTATAATTTAAAAAAAAATATCTTTAAAATAATTGTTGTTATTATTTTAAACGCCCTATCCATGATATAATGAATATATAAATATTTTTATTTGTATTAGTATCATTGAAATTATAATTAGTATTACTATCATTGTTATAATTTTTTATTATTATTTATATTTTTTATATTATTTTATGAGTTATTGTTATTACCATCAAAGTCATAATTATTAACATTATAAGTACTATAACCATTGTAATAAAGTACAATTGCTACTATCATTATGATTAATAATATCACTATAATTATCATGATTATAACATCTAAAATTATTACTATTACTGTTAAAACAATAAAAATTATTAAATTATCCTAAGGAACTCAAAAACTTTAACAAAAGAGAAAGAAAGAAAAAACTAAAATTATTATAATGGAAACAAAACAAAATTACCTCGAAGAGTAGAAAAAACCTATTTTTTTTAACAAAAGAGAAAACAAAAAAATTAAATAAATGATAAAATAAAAATAAAGATTATTAGCTTAAAAAAATCATTTGACTTGAAAACAAAATAAAAGACAAAAAAAGGAAAAAAAAAAAAAAAGAAATATCATTTTTCAAATGATCACCAACACAAATTAAAATTTATGGACTAAATTAAAAATAAAATAAATATTAGAATATACAACCTAAACAAAAGAGAAAATAATAAAAATTAAAAACAAAAACCAAGAGCATATACATATAAAAATGGACAAAAATATAGACTATTTAAAAAATATATATAAAAATAATGAAATTAATATAAAAAATTAAAAGTATAAGGACCGAATGAAAACAAAACATATGATTAATTTCAATCGAAGAACAAAATAAAAAAATCCAAACTTATATACCGAAAATATTATGGGAATTAAAACCAATCCCAAAATTAGGAAAATAAGGACCAAAATGAAACCGAAATATATAATCAATTTCAATTGAAGGACAACATTGAAACAAATCAAAAGTTATATCACAGAAATTAGGACCATACAAAACAATCAAAAGCTCGTGAACTAAATAAAAACACCATAAACATAGGGGATTTCGATGTACTTTAGCCTACAGGAGAGATAAAAGGAAAAAAAGGATCAACCGACCATCGTCAAGTATCTGGCCACTGTAGAACGCTACACACACCACCATAAGGAATATGACATACTGGCGCATCCAGTGAGACGTTAGATGAATATTTTTAACCACCATATGACACTGCACATGCCACCTGATGAGAGTGTGAGGCTGGAAACCGTCGATGAGTCTGTTAGACGCAGTAGCAATATTCTGCTGAAAAAAAGAGTAAATTACCTAACCACCCCTACAACTAACTCTTGAATTTTATATTTTCTGAGGGTATATTTGTATTTATATACTTTAAAAAATATGAAATTTCAGTAACACCACGTTGACAACTCTTGATTTTTGTCTTATGGAAGAGTATTATGGTTATTTTATTGTGCACAGAAATGTACAAACTCAAAAGGACCCCCGTGCAGACAATTGTTTGTTGTTTGCACTAGGGGTAAAATAGTATTTTTATTGTGCAAAAATACCCGGAAAAAGATGAAAACACCCCCAAATATTTTGACAATGTCAACCGATCCCTTGAAAAAATCTAAAATACACCCGAGTCCACACTAAAATTTAGACACGCTAAGGGGTAAAATAGTAATTATATTATCACATTCCATAATAATCCGTGTTTGCTGCTACAATATTTTACCGCTTTGTTTTTTATAGTGTTGGAGTATAGTTGAAGTTGTTTTTTGTTGTTGAAAATGCATTAAAATAATGTTTTTTTTAAAAAAAAAATATTTTTGATATGAAAAATGCTTTAAAATATTTTTTTTATACTTTTTTTTATAGTGTTGGAGTATGTATAGTTGAAGTTGTTTTTGAAAATATTTTTTTTGTTGAAAATGCATTAAAATAATGTCGTTTTAAAAAAAATATTTTTGATATGAAAAATGCATTAAAATATTTTTTTGTTAAAAAAATACATTAAAAATGATCTAAATTTATTATTTATTTATTTAAAGTAACAAATAAAAATAATTTTTTTAGTGTTTTTTTTCGAAAAGACTTTTAAAATACAATGAAAATCAAAGAAATAACCAGATCGTCTCTTTTATTTTTTCTTTTTCTTGCTTTTGTCTCCAAAAACTTACATCTAGCGCTTTGATTGGCTGGCTGGCTAGACCTCTTTACAAAGAACCTAAAGTAGCTCGGTCAGCCACTATGCACGTACACTCATGTGTATTGTGGACTGACCATTTGCTCCGGTGCTGCACGCGTGCATGTGCTCTTTTTTTTTTACATAGGGCTTCTTTTTGTAGTTGTTATGGTGGAAATGACAGAGGAATGGTTGTGCCCGAGCGGTTGTCCGCGTGCTGCTAACATCGGCGCGCGAGAGTTCAGACAACAAAATTGATTTGTTTTTTTTTTTTAATAATTGGTTGTTGTTTGTTTTCTTTTTACAAAAAAAAACAACTTTTTTTTTTAATAACTGAGGTGTCCGGGCCACCTTATGCGCACCACGACTAATCTCCGGATCCACTTTTATTTTAACCCTTTGTAACAAACATGACAATGGCTTTTTTAAAATAAAAGACACATAGGCATGGTTGAATGAATAAATTGTAAAATATCCTCACTTGATTTTTATAATTAAATAATTAAAAAGATTAGAACAATGTGTGATACAACTAAACCAAAAACAAACTTAGATTTCTAATTATAATATAATTATCATTGTAATATAATATAATTAATATTTTATAATTTAATGAAATATATAACTAAAAAATGTAAAATAATTTATATTTTATAAGAATGAATCAATTGTAAAAAAACCTTTTTGCTTGTAGGATGTTTTTTTTATAATATGCTTTATACTTTAATTTTATGTGCTCAAATTTGATGTTATCTCATTTATAATAGTGTTCATTATGATCTTAAAGGGTAACACAATATAGGGCTCGGTTAAAGGCAAAACCATACAATTGTTTGTTACTTCTATAATTGAAGGTAATTTTATAAGATCAACAAATTCTATACCTTTAAAAATAGATACACGAACTACGTTGTTGCCCATGAAATTGTTATTGATCTTAAGTTTGACACAAGTTGCAAGGCTTAATCCACTGACACTTGAGTCATTACTTCAACTTCATTGACTTTGCACATGTGTTGACTGAAGCAAAAGGATAAAAATACTCACTAGTTCAAACAATTTTTTTTCCTCATGCATTTTAATTACTTTATTATATATTTTTTTAAAATTACTAGTGTCGCACGTCCCCGCGCGGCATCCCGGGAGGGATCCTGGCTCTTGCGATGGAGTTGTTGAGGAGTCGCCACCTGGCTGTTGAGGGTCGCTAGGAACACCCGATTTGGTACTGGTCTGCTCAGAGATTCAAGGGTAAGGGACTGGTTGCGTATAGGGAAGGTATTAGCACCCCTAATACGCCTTACCTGAGGTAAGCTGCATTGTCTATTTCGATGTGATTTAAAATGCTTCAATAAGTCGTATTTATTCACAAAAAATGTTAAGATGAAAAAAGAAATCGATCACCGCTTAGAAAAAATCTTATGAATTTTATTGATAATTATCATTCCCACCGAATATTTTGGATAAACCCCTTAGAATTTATTTATCCAAACACCGAAAAGTAAATAATAGCATATTATTCCCGCCGAATATTTTGGATAAGATTTATTTATCCAAACACCGAATAGTGAATAATAGCATACTATTTCCCCGAATATTTTGGGTATAAACCTTTAAGATTTATTGATCCGAATATTAGCAGTGAATAATAACTTCTCAAAAAAAGATTTTTATACTTTTGAAATATTGGTTTCGAACACACACTCACACAATCTTTTTATTCTTTTTCATCACATTTTACAAATAAAATACAACTCACACACACATTGTCTTTTTTCATTACATTTTTCAAATAACAATTAAAAATACAATAAATTCCAATAAAGACATGAACATAAAAGGACGATTACAAAAAAAACAACCCTGGAACAGTTCTGGACAGTGGCAGCGTGTCTGGAGGCAGTGGTGGCGCGTCTTCCCACGCGCCGCCGCCGGAGGAAGTGCAAAACAGGGGGGTGGCTGGATCGGCTTCTTCTCTCGCCGGTGGTGGCCTCCACGACGACCTGCGACGCAAGAAAACACACGGAAACCAACACAAACAAAGCAGCTGGGTTCCTCTTCTCTCGGTCCATCCTTCTTCTTCGTCTGCTCTCCTCTGCCTCTTCTCGTCGGCAAGGTTGTCTCGTTGACCTGCAAAACAAAGCAAAATACAAACAAACGCAACAGGCAGCTGGGCTCTTCTCCTCTGGACCCGTTCGTCTTCTTCTTCTTCTTTTCCTCGTCGGTGAGGGGGGGTTCCGGCGACCTGCAAGAATGAAGGCAAACAAACACAAAGACACAAAATCAAACCAAATCAATGTTTCTGCTCCCTCTTCCCTCCTTTTAGATCTGCGATTTTGGGCTCAACCCGAAACATCACAATGTTTCATCTCGTCATCTCCTTTCTTCAGATCTGCCATTTTTCTTCTTGTTTTGGGCATCCCTTTTTTCTGCTTCAGGTGGCTGCTGGAGTTGTAGAGGAGAGGCAGGCTCGGTCGGAGAAGAGAGTGAGGCTGCTGTGGTGGCTGGATTCAGTGGAGATGGGGGCTGTCTGTGGTGTTGGTCGGAGAAGACAGGGTGAAAGAGAAATGGGAGGGGCTCGCACTGCCGCTAAGAGGTGTGGCTACGCGCACTCAAAAAGGGGAGAAAAAATTAGGGTTTTTGTGATTTTAGGGTTTTGGGTGTAAGTGAGGGTGTTTTTTGGTCCCCTTTTCTTGTGGATTAGAACCTCTATTTATAGACTTTTCATATGCAAAATTCCAAACACAGCCCTTAGCTTGCGTGCTTGTTTCAATTTGCTCTTTCATTTCCAATTTGTGCGATTTGACACTGCATTGACTGTTAAATTCTCAATTTATTCAATTTTGCCCCTGTAACAAGATATTTTTTGGATTTTTGTCTTTTTTTTCTATTTTTTTTCTTTTTTCTTCGAAACATAAAAAAATAAGTAGGTCAAAATTTGGGTAGCAACAGATGCTCCCCTCTTTACAATGCTACTGACTAAAGTCTTGCAAAAGACTTTAAATAGTAAGCGTTGTAAAGAAAAAAAATAGAATTGTGGAGATGGTCTCATTATGATGGGTGACCTACCCGGATAAAAGAATAGTTAGGAGAGTCTCGATAGTGACGGGATGACTTACCCGGTCCGATTATAACGGGTGACTCGCCCGAGTTAGAAGAGTCTCGATAGTGACGGGATGACTTACCCGGTCCGATTATGACGGGTGACCTACTCGAAAGTTAGATGGGGTCTCAATGGTGACGGGTGACCTACCCGGGTCTCATTATGACGGGTGACCTACCCGGATTAGAAGAGTCTCGATAGTGACGGATGACTTACCCGTCCGATTATGATCGGTGACCCGCCCGGGTTAGAAGAGTCTCGATAGTGATCGGATGACTTACCCGGGTCCGATTATGACGGGTGACCTGCCCGGGTTAGTAGAGTCTCGATAGTGACAGATGACTTACCCGGGTCCGATTATGACGGGTGACCTACCCGAAGTTAGATGGGGTCTCAATGGTGACGCGTGACCTACCCGTCTCATTATGACGCGTGACCTACCCGGATTAGATGGGGTCTCAATGGTGACGGGTGACCTACCCGGGTCTCATTATGACGGGTGACCTACCCGGATTAGATGGGGTCTCAATGGTGACGGGTGACCTACCCGGGTCTCATTATGACGGGTGACCTACCCGGATTAGATGGGGTCTCAATGGTGACGAGTGACCTACCCGGGTCTCATTATGACGGGTGACCTACCCGGAAAAAATGGGGTCTCAATGGTGACGGGTGACCTACCCGGGTCTCATTATGACGGGTGACCTACCCGGAAAAAATGGGGTCTCAATGGTGACGGGTGACCTACCCGGGTCTCATTATGATGGGTGACCTACCCTGATGAAAGATGGGGAAGATGGGGATGCAATGCATGATGATGCATGTATACTTACCTGAGAAATATAGGTCCCCTTTCTCTGATGCTCCATTGCCGTAGGATGTCTTTGCCTAGTCTCCAAAGCTTGTTGTCATTCATTCACCCAATCGTAAGCACATTGCTTATTCTGGGCTATCTGCGATGATCTCTGCTCTCATTGTTTATCAAGTCTGACCTTGCCCCCAAGTGTAGTGTTGCTTGATTAATTGTTAAAGAGTGTAACAAGTCATCATTGTTCTTGGATTTTCTCAACAACAGCTCTTTGGTTTGCGGGTGTTCTGCTAACAATCATTGCAAGGCTTGCTAGTGCCGACCTCATCTTCGGTTGTCGATCGATCCGTCATGGAGTTTTTTCATCAATTGAAACATATTTCTTCATGGAATTGTCAAGTCATCAAAAATGTATCCAAAACTCATCGGTGCATGCTCCGTGTTATCATCAATAAATTTCTCTCAGCTCGTGAGAAAAGATGTAATGCTATCATCACCCACATTCATGCGATGAATTGCACCTTGAACCGATGCAACCGTTCGGCCATGCAATCTGAAACTCTTCGTCGTAGACTCAACTTCTTCTAAGCAAATTCTTCTTAGTCTATGCAACGAATTATGATGATGCCATTAAAGAGGTTCTTTCTGTCTCCCATATTCATGCGGTGAACTGAACCTTGAGTCGATTGGCTTCACAACAATTATCTCACAATCAACCTGTATGGCGTGCATACTCTTCAAAATTTATCAAAATGCACTCATGTGACAATATCTTTTTAGAGACAAACCAAATTTACGGGTAAGTCAATATTTCAAAATCTGAAAGATGCCCTTTCAAATGCAATCTTATTCTCAATCACCGTTGGAGCTTATTAAACCATCATTCTCTATTAAGCAATGTTGCCCTCGAGTTGAATCTGTTGGTGCTCATTGATGAATTTCACTAAATCATTATTTGCTTGTGCTTCTTTGCCCCCTAAGCTGATGTGAAATTATTTGTATTCCTATCAAGATCCACATTCGCGCTCTCGATCGCTGAGCTTTCCAATCAAAGAACTGCCAATATCAAGGATTCTGCAAAATCCAGTCACTGTCTTCTTTGTTTGTAAATCTTTTTGTTCTGAAATTAAATCACCAATTCAAAAGATCATGTGCATCCAAAGTCTAATCCTTGAAATAAAATCAAAGAGATGTCATTTGTTGAAAATCAAATTCATTTGGTCAAATATCCAATACACGATATTCAATGCATGCAAACCTGTAATTATCTTGTATTTTTTTTGCAAACAGTAATTGACCCATTATGAGATTGAAATCGTCTTTTTATGGGTTTTTTTGTGTTTCGATTCTAATCTCAGATTTTGGGGTATGTCCTTTGATGGTACATGATGAAGTGATAATTTGTGGTTTTCAAACAATTAGAGCTGAGTAAAAACTTGAGGTTCAGTTGAAAAATTTGTCTCATTTTTCAGTACTTACCTTATCAATATGCATAACAACTTGCAAATTTTTTTCATGAAGTTATAACCCTTATGGAAAAAGCTCTAGCAAATTTGAGAGCGCCACTTATCGCTTAAAATTGCTTGCTTGATCAAGAAGGACTTTTACAAGCATGTAATGAGGCTATGGTTCATGGCTATAAAAGAAATGGATATTCATAGGCTCAAAAAGGTGTTTAAGGGTTTCAAAGACCTAGGATCACCATCATCTAGTCGTTAACTCCTTTTCTCTTGTTGTCTTTGTAGAAGAGACCACATCAAAATACGTTAATTATCTTAACGTGATTTTTTATCAATCAACCAATGCACTAAGAATCTCTACAACCATGTCATTCCTTTCATTGACAATTTCAAACTTAAAAGGGAAATACTAAAACTCGAATCATCATTTGTCATCAAATGTTATTTCATCTCTTGTTGCACTCAATATAGTCTAACAAAACAATTCTGCAAGATCTTCATTTGATGGATCAATTATCTTGAAGACTTGATAATCTTAATAACATTTCTTCCCATATGAGGTTTGACCACGGATACCAACGGACATGGTATAGTTCAATATTCTCTTTTTTTTTCGTTTTTTTTCTTTTTGTTTTTTCGTTTTTCTTTTTTTTTCAATTTTTTTTTGAACTTGTCCTTAGCATCGACTCTTGGTTTTTTGTCATCTCCTATCTCAATTTGATAGTTCTCCCAATGTTGGGTTTTTCATTCTTGAACATCCCCCCTTTCGTTGATTCTAATGTTGTCACTGTATCCTCAAACTACAAATCTCTTATTTGCCCCCAGTGTGAGGGTGTGATCCATGTCGGGTGTTTTCAAAGAAATATAATATCAGGCTCAAATTGGGGTTAACAAGGGATACATATTTCAAGAATAGTGAAGGAAATAAACAAAGATGGCCTTTTATCATTTCAAGCAAATTTAGTTTTAACTGATAAATTTTGACCTCGTCCAATGTAATGATTTGGACGTGCAAGAGTCATGATTAGCGGGTCCATAACTACCGAATCCATTACATGTCGATATGCATACCAATAAAGCTTAGTTCTATGATGTGGTTCAACAACTCGGTGTATGGGCTCAAAAATTGTTCAGTCATCTGGTATTGGTCATCATGTCTTTTAAACAAAAGTTGGGTCAATTATGCAATCAAAATACTTTTAATTTTCAAAAATGATAAACTTTAAATTTTGCATGTTGGAGTTTGATCAAAATATTTTGTCAAAAAATAAGAATGCTAAACATCTCTTTGATTTCAAAACAACAAAAAAGACAAGGAAAACACATGCTTCAATGAAATGATGATTTAACCCCAAAACAAAGTGATAGCCGATGAGATTCCATAAGAAAATTATTGACGATGCGACATTTTTTCTCGGACTTTTCAAACAATCATTTCGTATTGTCGCCGCTCATTGATCTTCGCTTATGCTCACGATGATTTATTGCTGATCATCGTCGATCGATAACATCCTCCACAAAAACTTGACTTGCCTTTTGTTGATTAACTTCCACACTTGATTATCGAAATTCTTGCAACTATTCATCTCTCTCATCCGGATTATGTCGCCAAAGCAAGTTTTTTTTTCGCTCCACCGCGCTCCTCATTGGACATAAAAAGTGAATCAAGCTTGAAAGAACTCTTGACAAAACACAAAGTGCGCAAATCATAAAAAATTTCATCATACGACAAAAAGACTCTCTTTGCGACAAATTCGCTTCTTCGAGCAATGTAATCTTGCAGTGCACATGCTTTGACCTCTCAGATATCGAAATAGATTCAACAATCCCATATTAAGTTTCCACACTCGGGATGCTTTATCTTTGCTCGCAAAATAAAATGGTCTAATGTGCATGGCGGCATAAAACTCCTTGATTGACAATGCCGCAAAACTCCTTGATTGATAGTGCCGCAAAAACTTCACATGAATAGGAGAGAAATCAATTGATGCTTAAATGGAATGACGACTTCTTTGACTGATGCTTGCTTTCTGAAAATGGACTACTCGCACTCCCTCAAAAGAAAACCCGAATTTTCCACAATCCCCATTGATGATTGCATTAACACTCTGCAGATAATATCTGGGCATATGTTCCACCTGATTTCATTAGAGAGCAGAGAACTCTGTCGTTGGCTTGCAGAAGAAACATGAATGATGGCTCTGTGTCAATGTCAGTTCTTCTCAGCAATGTCAAATGTCCATGACTCTTGATCCTTCGGAGGATGACAAATTGAGGGACCCCTATTTCAAAACTATGGGAAATGCATGTTGAAATGCATATGCATGTTTTTTTTGGTTTTTTTAGTTTTTGACAAACTTGCCCTTTAAAGAGCGACATGTGGTTGTAACGACTGCATGCTAAACAAAAACTGTGACAATGCATGTTGAAATGTATATGCATGTTTCTTTTTACGCACTCGACCTTCTAGGAGGGACACGTGATCGTAACAATTGCAATGATAAACAACAACTATGGGAATGCATGTTGAAATGTATATGCATGTTTTTATACGGACTCGACCTTCTAGGAGGGACACGTGATCGTAACAATTGAATGACAAACAAAACTATGGAATGCATGTTACTATGCATGTGCATTTTTGACAAACTTGTCTTTCGAGGAGTGACACATGCATGTAACAATTGTATGATACACAAAACATGTTAAAATGCATATGCAAATTTCCTAAGTGATGGCTACCGTGTCACCCAAAATTCTTGAATTCAAAATGCCTCGAGAAGAGTTTGCCTTAATGCAAAACAGAATGAAGGTAGCACACACCCTAATGATTGGTTCTAACCTTTACACAACAAATGATGAGTTTGCTACTTTGGGCTCTAAACAGGGTCTCTTGTTGTCCCAGTGATCACCCTCAGTAAAGGCAATATAGGGTCTTAGCAGATAATGGGATGGCACGTATACCAATCACTACCATCTAAGCTCTCAACGAAGAGTTGGGGTTTTCACAAACTTCAACCTTGACTCAAGTCATAGGTAAGCTGCTACTCCCCCACCTAACTTAAAGTTGCAAACCACAATAATATAACTGAAATAAACTAACAATGCATGAACATATATACATATGCACGAATTAAAAATGCCAAGAAAACTTGCTAAAAATAAACACACATAAGAGTTCAAACAAATTGAAACAAATAATTCACATCAAAATATTCAAAGCTTAGTCCAATATTTTTTCAGAAAAAATACCGTCCCCAGTGGAGTCGCCATTCTGTCGCACGTCCCCGCGCGGCATCCCGGGAGGGATCCTGGCTCTTGCGATGGAGTTGTTGAGGAGTCGCCACCTGGCTGTTGAGGGTCGCTAGGAACACCCGATTTGTACTCGGGTCCGCTCGTGAGATTCAAAGGGTAAGGGAACCGGTTAGCGTATAGGGAAGGTATTAGCACCCCCTAATACGCCTTTACCCGAGGTAAGCTGCATTGTCTATTTCGATGTGATTTAAAATGCTTCAATAAGTCGTATTTATTCACAAAAAATGTTAAGATGAAAAAAAAGAAATCGATCACCGCTTAGAAAAAAATCTTATGAATTTTATTGATAATTATCATTCCCAATCGAATATTTTGGATAAACCCCTTAGAATTTATTTATCCAAACACCGAAAAGTAAATAATAGCATATTATTCCCGCCGAATATTTTGGATAAGATTTATTTATCCAAACACCGAATAGTGAATAATAGCATACTATTTCCCCGAATATTTTGGGTATAAACCTTTAAGATTTATTGATCCGAATATTAGCAGTGAATAATAACTTCTCAAAAAAAGATTTTTATACTTTTGAAATATTGGTTTCGAACACACACTCACACAATCTTTTTATTCTTTTTCATCACATTTTACAAATAAAATACAACTCACACACACATTGTCTTTTTTCATTACATTTTTCAAATAACAATTAAAAATACAATAAATTCCAATAAAGACATGAACATAAAAGGACGATTACAAAAAAAACAACCCCCGAACAGCTTCCGACAAATGGCGGCATGTACGGAGGCGATGGTGGCGCTGTCTTCCCACGCCACGCCGAGGAAGTGCAAAACAGGGGGGGTGGCTGGATCGGCTTCTTCTCTCGCCGGTGGTGGCTCTCCACGACGACTCGCGACGCAAGAAAAACACACTGAAACCAACACAAACAAAGCAGCTGGGTTCCTCTTCTCGGTCCCATCCTTCTTCTTCGCTCGCTCTCCTCCGCCTCTTCTCGTCGGCAAGGTTGTCTCGTTGACCTCGCAAAAACAAAGCAAAATACAAACAAACGCATAGCAGTACTGGGCTCTTCTCCTCGGACCCGCTTCGTCTTCTTCTTCTTCTTTTTCCTCGCTCGGTGAGGGGGGGTTCCGGCGACCGCAAGAATGAAGGCAAACAAACACAAAGACACAAAATCAAACCAAATCAATGTTTCGCTCCCTCTTCCCTCCTTTTTAGATCTCATGATTTTGGGCTCAACCCGAAACATCACAATGTTTCATCTCGTCATCTCCTTTCTTCAGATCTGCCATTTTTCTTCTTGTTTTGGGCATCCCTTTTTTCTGCTTCAGGTGGCTGCTGGAGTTGTAGAGGAGAGGCAGGCTCGGTCGGAGAAGAGAGTGAGGCTGCTGTGGTGGCTGGATTCAGTGGAGATGGGGGCTGTCTGTGGTGTTGGTCGGAGAAGACAGGGTGAAAGAGAAATGGGAGGGGCTGCAGCTGCTGCCAAGAGGTGGGCGGCGGCTGCAGCCCAAAAGGGAGAAAAATTAGGGTTTTTGTGATTTTAGGGTTTTGGGTGTAAGTGAGGGTGTGTTTTTTTTTTTTTTTTTGGTCCCCTTTTCTTGTGGATTAGAACCTCTATTTATAGACTTTTCATATGCAAAATTCCAAACACAGCCCTTAGCTTGCGTGCTTGTTTCAATTTGCTCTTTCATTTCCAATTTGTGCGATTTGACACTGCATTGACTGTTAAATTCTCAATTTATTCAATTTTGCCCCTGTAACAAGATATTTTTGGATTTTTGTCTTTTTTTTCTATTTTTTTCTTTTTCTTCCGAAACATAAAAATAAGTAGGTCAAAATTTGGGTAGCAACAACTAGCATATTTTCAATTTTTAATCATGAGATGTACTCGGTCAATTAAAAGTTATGCAATCGCTTAAGCAAATGTTGGTACAAGGTCAAGACGTAATAGACAAGAAAGAGTTTAACCTTGAAAATATCAGGTCTTTAGCTTATTCTTTATATTGTAACAATTTTAATAACCTTATCTTTTACTTTTAATCTTTTGTGGAGGGGCGATGAACTTAGGATAACTCTTTGATGCGATGTTGCTAAAAGTTTTGATGATTCTAGTTTTCATGACCAAACAAATTCAATTATTGTTGTTTTTGTTTCCTTTCGAGTCATTAATAAAAGTTTGCAATATCAAACATTGCCTTTAATTTTTTTACAATTCTCATTTGCACTTTACATATGTTTTTGGCTTAATTTATGTATTCTTCCCATTATCATTTAACAAGATTCTAAACATTGTTTTTAGGATTTTTTTTTACTTATTTGTACATTTTCTAACCTAGCTATCATGCCTTCTCCCATTATCATTTAGCTAATTTTCAAACAATTCTAATCTATATACTTTCTTTTATTCCTAGGAAAATCAAACCTTATTAGCACTGTTGTCTCTTATGGTATTTCAATCTAGAAATTCTTGAGGTTTTTCCATTCAAGCACCAATAAGCTAGCGCATTATTTCTTTTCTTTTTTTGTCTTCTTTGTGCTCTTAATTTTTCGTTATTATATTCTAACACTAAACTACTTTTATTCTCATTTATAAATATCTACCAGTTGAGGTTCATCAACTCCTTACTTCCATGAATGTCGCCAAATCCATTGACAACCAAACAAATGAAAATAAGAAAGTTTCATAAACATTCATTAAACTTTAATTCTTTATCTTTTATTCAACATGAATGTCGTCATCAGATCCATTATCAACCAAACAAATGAAAATAAGAAGATTTCTTAAACATTCATTAAACTTTAAACTTTAATTCTTTATCTTTTATTCAACATGAATGTTGTCAGATCCAATTTTTTTATGTTCTTTCAATGCTTCATCTTTTATTCAACATTTACTCTGCTCTTCATAAACAAATATTAAACTTTATTTTTTTCAATAATGTGTAGAGGGAATGATTTACATGTCAAACCTCTATAACTGACTATGATCTTTATAGAGTTTGGTGGTATCAAAGTTACCCTTAAGCATAAAATCATTGTATGATAAAGGCATGATTTTTTAGATGTATTAAGCACAATGAAGTAACACCGGTTCCATGGGTAAAAACTCTCTTTTTTAATCGTTTTTTATGTCCTAATCTAGACCATACATTTTCTTTGCATCTTTTAAATAATGCATTAAGTTTATATATCTCACTTCTATACATTTTTTCAGGTTTAATGTTGATTATATTGTGGCAAATGAAAATTATGTTGTAACCTTTCTAATGGTTGGAAAAACTGCTGCAAACTTCTTTGCCTTCCATGCCTACTACTACCTCTATGACAAAACCATGCCTACTACTACCTCCACCACCTCCAATGATTGAAAAACTAGACAAGGACAAGATTTTCAGCTGAGATTTAAAACTTTTCACTTAATTGTCAACCACTATGACATCATTATCACCATTGTCTTCAACAACATTATAACTTATTCTGCACATATTTTTGTCTACACATACCTTAATTTCTACTACTTATTTAAATCTTCATCCAAATCCATATGAGCACATGGTTACAATCCATATTCCCGATTGTATTATGCAACAAACTTAAATTTTAAAGACTCTTTTTGGGTGAGAGAACCGTCTCTCGGGGTTTTTTATTGAATTTTTTTGTAAAAGGGAAAACAATATTTTTTGGTCTAGTTTATCAAAGCTTAAAACAATAATCAAACTGAAACTAAAGCTAAATTAAGAACTTCTTGATTGTGGAAATTTCTGGGCAGATTCGAGGTAGCTCGGGCCTCCTGGGAACAAGTAATTTGCTTTAAAGCAATTTCTCTCTGGCTATCTTGAAACTAAAGCTAAATTAAGAACTTCTTGGTTGTGGAATTTTCTGGGCAGATTCGAGGTAGCTCGGGCCTCCTGGGAACAAGTGATTTGCTTTAAAGCAATTTCTCTCTGGCTATCTTGATCTGACCCCCTGCCTGTCTTCTTATAGTAGTCTGTCCTCCGGCAATCTCGTAGTTGTATTTGAATTAAACTTGTTTAGGCTGAACTGATTTGTTTGACAGCTGTCCTATCTTCAACGACGTCGTTTCCTGCCTTGCTAGCTTGCCAGCTGTCCTCTCCTGGACAATGTTGTTTTACTTTGCTTTTTACTTTCAATGGCCAGCTGTCGACTCGTCGCTCTCCTCATCTCCCACCGTACACGTAAGCTGTACTAATTAATCTTAACCCTACACTAACACTCTACTTTTTCTTTGCTTTTGCAGGTTACCTGTCGATGCACGTCTCTTCTCTCATTTCTTGTGCAATTCTTCTTCAACCTTCTTCCCTCAGCTCCCCTTTCTCTCTTCAGTCTCGCGCCTTCTTCTCCCTTCAGTTCCCTCTCTCATTTCCAGTTCCCTCTCTCATTTCCTCTTAAGCTAGGGTTTGGCCGAACAATTACAACTCCTCCCTCCTTAGAAAATCTTGCCCTCAAGGTGAGGGTAAGTTTCTTTCAACCATGTTTCTTCCACCCAAGCTGCATCCTCAGTTGGTAGATCCTCCCACCTGACCAACACCTCTTCTCTGCTTCTTCTTCGATTGGTCTGGCTCCTTCTGTCCAAGATCTCGGCTAGTACGAGCTGAGATGGTTGTCGTGGTTCTAGTTCTAGCAACCAAGGCTCCGGAGTGGTATTTTTTCCTACCCATTTCTTCAGTAGTGACACGTGGAACGTGTTGTGGATACATGCGTCCCTTGGCAGTTCCAATTGGTAAGCCACTGATCTTACATTCTTTATTATTTTGAAAGGTCCAAAGTATTTATATGCTAATTTTTTGTTTGTTTTACTAGGCATACTGGACTATCAGAATGGCTGGAACTTGAGGTAAACCCATTCCCCTTCTTTGAAGTTGACGTCTGTTCTTCCTTTGTCTGCCTGCCTCTTCTGCCTTTCTTGATCATGTGTTAAATGATGTGTAATTTTTGCAATTTTCTCATCCCTTTGTTTTAATTGTTCCTCTGCTGCTTGGTTTTTGTTTGACCCGGGAACATAATTTGTGATGCTTGGGGGTGGGTACCCATATGTGGCTTCAAATGGGGTGGTTTTGATGGATGTGTGGTAGCTAGTATTGTAGCAATAGTCGGCCATAATTACCAGTTTGACCACCCCTTAGGGTTATCCCCTACGTAGCACCTAAGATAACCCTTTAGGGTTTTATTATTGGCCTCGGTTTGGCCGTTGGTTTGGGGGTGGTAGGCTGTGGACATCAGTAGCTTAACCACCTGGACCTTAAGCAACTCGCCCCAAAATTTGCTAATAAAAGTGGGGTCTCTGTCCGAGACTATGCTTTAATAGATTTTAATTGAGCAAAAAGTATCTATTGTTTAATAAGTTGGCCTTTATATAGCCTTACACATCATAAACCCTAGATAT